>JAAIFI010000061.1:0-118228 GCA_011032875.1 Phlebia tremellosa | reverse complement strand
AACCGGGTTGGAAGGCGCAAGCGGACTTCCCCGAGTACTTGGTATGCTCGGGCTTCGGGGTCGGTCTTCGTAAGGTAGGAGGTTTCCTGTTATGGGAGCGATTCTCCGCGGTTAGCAGATCGACGCGCTGAACGGATGCATTTTATGCGCGCCACGAGGTTCCTTGGACCACCATAGCCCCATCCACAAGCAGGTCAGCCGATCGCGAATATCGACGATATGACTGCTGCGCAAATAGTTGGGATTTAACAGTTGTCTGCACACTGATCTTTCTATAACACCAAGAATCATCATCGCAACACAGCTTGAGGCGCAAGGGGGGTATGAACACACCAAGTATACCTCATTCTGCCAGTAAGTCAGCGTAGTCGGTCTCGCTAAAAAAAACGGATATGGCGGCCCGCAGAGGACGGGTGCGGCCATCGAACGTCAGCAGAAGCGGGCACACATTACAGCGGTCTGCTTTCGATTGTTGAGACTACCCATGATCGTTTGCGAAGGCCTTTCGGAGAGTATCGCATATCGCGATTTTTTGCGGTCTACAAGGGTCATTATTCGGCCATATGAATATATGATCACGAGTGACCGAAATTGATAGTATGTGTGCCTCCTGATATTGGAGGAAAACTCGCTACACGGCAAGCAGAAGATATCAGAGCATAGTGTTGAAGAGGAATGAGATCACGACTGTGACTCGAGTGTTACCCGCCTCCCCGCCATCAAAACAGGGCGCCCCGCCTTGTTGCCTTTCTCACCCATGCCGCCAAATGATGGACGGCTAACACGGTAGCCGAGTGCCGGTGATTCGGCCGGCGTCCGTCCCCAGATTCGTGCGGGGAAGACGGCGTCTAAGGACCCCGCACTACCAGTTGCTGTTCCTCGACTATTCCTTACCCTCATCCAAGACTCTCCGTAATTCCGACCGTCGAGGGTATATAAACTGCTAGTCTGCATAGCCGCCTGATTCTCTCTTCGTCCTTACGCTTGCTCAACATGTTTCGCGCGGCATCTCGCTCTGTCAAGCTCCAGTCTCCCCTGCGCCTGCGGGTGCCCGTCCTGGGTCAAGCTTCGAGGTAGGACAATCTGTGCATCATGGAACATGTTTCGATAATAACCCATTGCGATGTTAGAGCATTCTCTCGTTCGCAAGCCCTTGCGTCGCACTCAGGCCTCAATTCGTTGGATACCCTGACGGACGAGGAACAGATGCTCCGGGACACGGGTATGTCGCTGTCACCGGGGTTGGAAAAGTTGATTAATGCGCCGTGATAGTGAAGCGCTTTGCCGAGGACGTTGTCGGTCCTAAGGTCCGCGAGATGGACGAGAACGAGATGATGGACCCGAGCATCATCAAGGGCCTCTTTGAGCAAGGTGTATGTCTCCCTTCCTGTCGTTCATTTGTCTTCCGTTTGCTGATAATGGTTTTAGCTTATGGGCATTGAGACACCTGCTGACCTTGGCGGTTCCGAATCTTCGTTCACCTCCGCTATCATTGCAATTGAAGAGCTTGCTAAGATCGACCCATCTGTCTCTGTTATGTGCGATGTACATAACACGCTTGTCAACACCGTCGTCCGGAAGTATGGAACCAAGGAGCAGCAGGAGAAGTGGCTACCGCAACTTGCAGAATCTAAAGTGGGTCGTGCTCTTGTGGCAGTGCGTTCAGCTCTGACATTGTGCCCTTTAGCTCGGCAGCTTCTGTTTGTCGGAACCTGCCTCAGGCTCAGACGCGTTCGCGTTACAGGCTCGGGCCCGCAAGGACGGCGATTTTTGGATACTGAACGGTTCCAAGATGTGGATCACAAACTCATACGAGGCTGAAGTCTTCTTGATCTTCGCGACTGTCGACCCAAGCAAAGGATACAAGGGCATCACATGCTTCATCGCGACCAAGGATATGGGTATCCAGATCGCCAAGAAAGAGCAGAAGCTTGGCATCCGTGCCTCGTCGACATGCACACTCAATTTCGACGACGTGAAGATACCTGCGGAGAACGTCCTCGGCGAAGTCGGCAAGGGCTACAAAGTGAGCACGTCCCTACAGTCTGTCTCGACTTTGTACTCATGCACGTGACTCAGATCGCAATCGAAATCCTGAATGAGGGTAAGCGTTTCATTCGAGCCATCGCAAACATCTTGCTCATAGTAGTATAATTCACAGGCCGCATCGGTATCGCTGCTCAGATGGTCGGTCTTGCTCAGGGTGCTTTCGACAAGGCGGTTCCGTACACCTATCAACGCAGCCAGTTTGGTCAACCCATAGGAACATTCCAAGGCATGCAGTTCCAGATAGCTCAAGCAGCAGTTGATATCGAGACAGCGCGGCTTCTGACATACAACGCCGCACGTCGGAAAGATGAGGGCAAAGACTTCACGAAGGCGGCCGCCATGGCGAAGTATTGGGCGAGCGTTGTCGCCCAGCGCGTCTCAGGTGGCGCAATTGAGTGGGCAGGTGGTGTTGGTTTTACAAGAGAGACAGGTATCGAGAAATATTGGCGAGATTCGAAGATTGTGGGTTGTTGCTATCCTGTTAACAGCCATAGACTGACTGTTTGCCAAACTACAGGGAGCAATCTACGAGGGAACATCCAATATTCAACTCCAAACGATCGCCAAGATCATCCAAAAGGAGTACTCATAGTACTCACATCTCGTCTTGCAGTCGATACTAAAGACGATGCACATATTACCATGCACTGTATACTATCACGGATATATTACCATGACGGGAGTCACTATCAAAGTACGTCTTCTTATGAAGTCCGTTCCGTGCCCGAAGAACGCATGAACATGAGGATACCCTCATACACTGCCCAGCCTATCGCTGAGCTGAGAACTTTACGGGACAGCCTAAGCGTCGCCCCATCGAAGAAACCTAGCGCCCCTCGTTGCTGCAGAGCATTCTCAGGGATAAGCATAACTAGCATCGAAGATATACACGCACTTTCCAGACTATGCCGACCGTCTGCATAAGACTATGGTAGTGCTTCTCTGTGCGAACTTGCATTTTTGTCTACAAAACATGAGTGAGACATGATAGACCATAGTCACATGATTCTCACCTTGATGACATCGAAAGGATGTGTGACCATGGTAGCAATTGCGCCTGCGGACGCGGCAGCAAAACTATGGATACCAGTAGCTTGAATCGACGAGTTGGAAGGTAGAAGACGCGCTAAGAGATGCGTGAGAGTTTTTTCTCTCGCACACCGGACTTTGCTCACTCGTCTCAGATTTGATCGACTCGTAGAACACGACGAATAGCCCCGCATATGGGGCATCGCGTAAAGCGGACGGTAACACGCCGCGGAAAAGCTCTGTTGGGCCTGCACGCATGATAGAGCGAAAAGCAGTAAAAATATTGTCGTAGGAATACAAATTGCTCTGCAGGGGATGGAATAAATCGTTCAGCTGCAAATATACAGGATAAGGCAGCCATAAGACACTGACCTCATAACGCGCTTTTAGCACGGAAAAGGGATTCAAGGCAAGACCGACTGTAACACGAGTGGTAGCTCCAGCAAGGAGATTACCCTGCATCGTAAGCTTCGGAAGTGTTGACCCGTGAGAGTTGGGGGCCTGTGTTCGAACGCTCGCGAAACAGCGAGAAGTAGCCATCAAGGTACGAACTTGATTCAGCCCTGTGAAGTACAGTGCAACTCCAGGAACGTTACTGCAAATATGCGGGTGAGAAATGCTGGCCACGACTCGAATACGTCGTACGTATACTGACCGCAAGAGGGTGGCCGTAGTGCCGCGCCAAAGGCCTGCCACCCCGTTCAATCGTACAATTTCACGCGTCGTACGCCATATATGTTTACCGTCCCTGTGGTTATCGATGCCAGACTGATCACCAGGGGTAAGTATACGGACGACTGGAAGTGCACACACCTAGGGTTGACGACCTTGCCGTCCCCCTGCTGCATACGCGTCTTCAACAGATCGACTGACGGGAGACTTCGAGTTCAAAACATGAGACTGTGTCAAATTAAAGTCTGCGTACATGGCTGCAGACATATTCCTGATGCAAACCCAGACAGAGCACCTATTTCGTCCATTAGCGTGCTGTGTGTCTCCGGAGAAGAAAGCGCTGACCTGAGATGAGGTGCTGACTGACATTGCTCATAAATTCGAATTATGTGTAGAAATAATCACGCTGGACCTCTCGCTACCACAGCTCCCTTCTGCGAAATGGAGGCGAATGAGTAGCTTGACAAGCTCGTGTTCAGAGTGGATGTATGGGACTGACGTGATCGAACGGGTCGTGGGCGCTGTCGACTCGCAGGCCCGGCGCGCGCCTATGCGTCGCTCCGGAGTCCGCGGCGTCTTGAATCAAGCCCATCATCTTTTCTTCCCGTCCTGCGGTGAACTTGAGGTGTTAGCACGATGTTTCTCTATAAAAGGAACGACAAAAGCGACAGAATGTACGTACTGATATCTCGTGTTCGTGCGTCGTATCTCACATGTTGTGCCAGAAAGATCCGCTATCACAGAAAGTCTCCCTAGGAACCCGTTTATTCCTCATAATTGAATAGCTGGAGGCATATGTTTCCCCCATGACGGGAACCGTTCTCCTCATGCATGTTTCAAGTTTTGCGTGCTCTGGCCTGCTCTGACTCCCTCGCTTGAATAGAACAATCACAAGACCAAATATGAGAATACTTATGACAGTACTGTGGTATTCCCTCAGACCAGAGGGTGTATGTGGAAGTGTGTTCAGCAGCGTTGAACAAGAAAGTAATAACCAACAGTGCAATCGGAATCAACGATGTCTCTCATCCACGGAGCCGTGCCGGACTACCCCAACCTATCCTTGACGAGTTCGGTACTTGACAGACAGCCTCAACACGGATGCTACGAGACGTCGGAATAGTCGGAAATATATGATTTCGGCGGCCCGTGTTTGGAACCCCGGATGATATCGCAGGAACTATGGCAAGCTTGCAAGCTACAGGTAACATAATTTGAGTGATATAGCCTGTTGCATGCTAATAGTAGGATCAGGGTGCGGTCCCGCGGTGGCCCACGGCAGGGCAAATCTCCACTCACATGCGCTCATTTGAGGAGAGTTCGTGGTATCAACAGTGTTCCAGCTTCCATCCAACAGAGATTGTTCACCTCCTTTGCACTCCGTTCACCGCCACAAGCTAAGTGTTCGTCACGCCGCAATGTTTCTGAACCTTTTCTTTACATTGGGAAGCATGATGCTTGTCTCGCAAAAGTCCGGATAAAATTTGGGGGCCGTAGAGGTCCATCAGCACCCATACAATCCATAGTCTGATGTCCATCATAGCCTTGGATCCGAGCCCATCTCACAGCCCTCAGAAGATCATCACCCATGTGCAGGCGGGTGTGATGGATTAGACATGGTACTGTATATATCTCCACACTCTTGCACTACAATAGATGCGTTGAGCAGCTAGATCCCCCATAACATGTCTGGATCGATTGACCTCTCCCCGTACATCCACGCCCAGGCTGAGCGTTACAGTTGGTGTGAGTCCACCCATAGTCCTCGATGTGTTAGAAACACTGACAGACCCGTTGTCGTTCAGTGGCCTGCACCGTCTTTCTAGGATATGAACATTGTGAGCGGTAGACATTTCCTTCAGACACCGTACTGACATTATACGCTCCAGTGCTTCAATTCGGCAATGAAGTTGAACTATTCTGGGTAACGTTCCTGAACTCATTCCATCAAGGATTCTATGTTGATTATCATGTTCAACAGAAGAAACGCATGTCCTTTGGCAAATGCCTATTCATATGGGTGAGTGCCCTCTACACGCAGCACAGGGATATCGCTGAGGGTCAGCTTTTAGAGCCGATACTTCAATCTGGCATTCAGCTTGTGAGTCCATTGCAAGCGTCATGGATGGAGAATATCAATGATTTCGGCGATTTGCACAGAGGCAATGTCATCGGTATGTACGCTTACCTCATGCCACGGCATCCCCTATATAGTGTATAATGCTGATCCCTGAATTGAAGTTTATATGCAACCGCACCCGTCTCTTCTTGTACGTGTTCCATCAAACGTGTCTTTTTATATAGTGTGTGCTCAATCGCTTAACAGTAGTCAGTGATAACATCCTATAAAATGTGGCTGTATCAGGACACTGACATAAGATGTCGATTTGTTCAACAGCTGTACGTATCTTAAGGTTGACTGGTTTCGTAACCCTCATATTACTTGCAGGCATAACCTTCATCCTCCGCCCACTGAGCATAGGTTGCGGGCTGCAATCTATGACTACCCATGGTGCGTCGTCTTCCCCCTTTCGACAGTGTTGCAATCGTTGACTCTTTCTATAGTTATCCTGGTGTTGCGTGTATACGCGATGTATGGGAGCAGTCGTCTCATATTAGCTGTCTGCTCTTCAGTTATCTTGGCGGAGGCCATATGTATCGCCGTGATATTTTCTTACCCTCGTCCGGGCCTCTATGGTAAGTTTGGTCATATATTGATGAGATCAAAGTATAACGTTGATGACGCTTCCTGACCTACAGCTGGAAACAACCCCGCCCCAGGTTTGTTTATATGCGTTGACGGTGACCCGGAGGACGGCCCTTGGATCGCGTATTACTGGACGGTCCTTCTCATAGGAGAGAGCATCCTCTTGTGTCTGAGTCTCTATAAGGGCTGGCAGAATTACCGGACAGGGTATGGAGGTCAATTGATGCGTGGTCTCACTAGGGACTCGCTCCTGTATTTTTCCGCGTAGGTCGTCCTTGTCTCTCAATTCATGCTTGCTAAGCATACTCGTTCTTCAGGATATTCTTCATCTATCTCATGAACAATATCGTTTGGGTCGTCAATATCGTGAGTAACAAAGTACTTACATATCTCCTCCTTGTTAATCTGTTCTCAGCATACCCTCAATGAGCTTGGGACCAGCTTCGCTGTATCTGTATCCGCGGTGCTGGGGAACAGACTCATGATCACAGTTCGGGATCAATATTATGGAGTGGAGGAAAGGTTCGAAGACGCAAAGCGAACTACGGGTCTAGATATAGCGATTGAACTACGGCACAAACGTGCTGGAGGCTCGTTAGCGGACGGTTCGACTACCGCAGTGGATACTTATGTGGAGGGGTTGAACTATCACCAGTACTACGAGATGTTGGACTACTCAGAGAGGCGAGGGTTCTAGAAACAGAAACGGAATGGCGAGGCACTTTTAGAAGTTGACATGCGGTCTGTCCTTACTCGTATGTTTTATACCTGTTATATCTCGTCACATTAGGGGTGCTCAATTTTGAAGCCCACTGCCCACTCCCACTCGTTTGCCCACTCGCTTATGCACGCCATCTGATGCTGCGTCATTGGCAGGCGGATAATCGTAGAACTAGTTCGAACTCCGCTTCTACGAGCGCACTCGTTGTCGTCGTCGACAACAGCGAGCGACGGGTCACCTGCAGTGCCGGACCTCATTCTTATTGATAAAACCACGATTCAAGGGCTTTCCTTGAGCAGATTTCCCAGGAATCTTGTGTGTTGAGTTCGGGTGGTAACAGCAACTCGTTTAATTACTATAAACCCCACGTATCACGTCCAACGAGACGAGCTGCTCACTGTCAGAATTGCACGTCGGGGGAGGGCGCGCAGTGTGATGCGTACTCTCTTGAAACTCCGCCGAAACCTGAGTGAAAGGTGGTCACGGTAAATCTATAGTAGCAAGTCTCCATCAACTCGCTTGCATAAGCAAGTGGGCAAACGAGTGGGAGTGGGCAGTGTGGGCTTCAAAATTGAGCACCCCTATTGTAGCCAAGTTGTATTCAAATCGTCGTCGTGAGTGCTTCGTCTTCGGCGTACTGCTCTGTCCAGCCTTTGATACCCCCTGCCAAGATCCTCGCCTCGCTATCCTTGATACTTTCTGCATCCAATGCATCCTGGTACCATGCTGCCGTACGTGGTCCGCGCCCTGTCAATGTGCACGAGTTACAATAGAAAATGACGAGTGGTATGCGGCGAAGCATCGGCAGGAGGGATGAGATCGTCTGGTAAAACGATTGTGCAGGCAAATTGATCGCGGTGTGTATGAATGTGTTCTTAATAGAAACAACATCCACATCAGCTCTGAACAAGATATGTATTCCATTCAGATCCTGCCGCCAGAAACTTACCTCCCAGTCCGTCCTGCGGACATCGACAATGAGGAAGTCTTCGCCGGGCCGCTTTGTGCGTAGCAAGTTAACGACGTCTGCAGCGGCGATCTCGACTGGGTTGCTCTTCGGGACTGGAAGGGACACAGCCCACTCCGGTATCTTGTCTGCGAATGGACGAGAAGCGACACTAGAAGTCATCCTGCTGGCTAGAATGGAATTGGGCTGACGACAACGACGCGTGGATATTCGAGATAGCTGTACATGTAAATCCCTCGCAAAGACTCAATATAGTATAGTAGAGATGATACCCACATTCAAATACGCGAGTCCAACGTTCAGTGTTCTACAGCGAACAATGCAGATCTGTGCAGAGAGGAATGTGAAACTGTGGCTCGCTGGCGGCGCATCAAACGAGGCTCCCACATGGCTAATTCGGGAGCGAGGGAGGGTGTTTGCAGCCGCACGATCTGTTGCGAAGAGTCAGTAGAATATGAACGAGTGGTGTTCGGAACAAGCTAAGGACAAGCTACAAGCGGAGTCCAACGGTGATGATCGTCCAGCATGGGCACATACGATACCACAAATGACAATAATATACACACGTAAATAGATATAGAGCATCCATCCAATACACCACTATGATCCAGAGCAACACACTAGCTTGCAAGAGCTCAGGGCACGTAGACATGGCCGCCGCGATAAGTCCGTCCATTGTCGTCCAGAATGCCCTTTAATCTCACCGCGATACCTCGTACGCTCTCCCTGCATTCCTCCATTTCTCTCCAGGTACCAGCGACGCTCCAGCATTCTGAACAAGCTTTGCTGGCCGCACTCACTGTGTCCAGTTCGAGCTCTTTTCTTGAGTGCAACGCAACCAACAAGTCGACGAGCCTATTGAATCCGGCATGCCATGATGCAAGGCCGCCGGTGGGGTTCATGGTTGTATCTGTGACGAGGTATGATGACGCGAGTCCGAGACATTGTCGTAGCACCTTCTGGTCAATCTTTCCCGTAGACCTGGTCATGTTGGCTACCACTTTGGTCACGAATGTCGTATAGTCTGTTGTTGCAACCTCCGAAACTGGCGTCTGGGAAGGTCGGTAATAAGTCAGCGACCTAGCGGTACGCTAATTTCCTGACCGGGATACTTGTACGCACCGCGTTATGGGAACTCATACCGCTTTTCTTGGTTCTCGGCTACGACCCGGTCAATGAACCTCCTTTCTATGTGTCCTGTACCTGGCTATTTCGTGACGTTCGAATTATTGAACGTGAATCCTCGCAAGCTAAAGTTAACAGTAAATACTCACCTGATGGATACAGCGTAGGATATAGGCGGAGGGAGTGGCGGTGAATAAGGCGGACGTTCTCCTTTCCGCGTTGTATAGAACGAAATTGAACGTCCATATGTTTTCTCGTGCGGACGGTCCTCTTCCTCATTATCCGCTGCCGCGGGAGAAGAACGGTAATTGCCATCTACGGGGTCTCGGGTACAGTCAAGCGCTCAGCGGTAACTTTAGCGCCGGATCGCTTTCGCGAACGCTCGCAGCCAGCACACGCTCTTCTCGTCGTCTTTCGTCCTCTCGTCGCCGTGCACGACCATGTCAGGCCCCCTGTCTCCGCTGATCAAAGTCTTGTCGGCATTCACGCCGGCCCCTGTTGTTATATCGCCCGACTATGACGGCTTGGAGTACAGATGGAAGTTCTTCACCTTTCGCCCGGCCCGTACGCTTTCTTTGCCCACTCGAGAATCTTCAGAGAGTTTGACTTTATGCCTTGCACAGTTTTTGAAAAGGAGGTGTTTCTCCTCGCAGGGGTGTTATTCTATGTCGCGTTCTATTTTATCGGGAAAAATTCGAACGTGAACAGGGCGTACAAATGGTGAACCTCACCTCGTAATCCCCTGCATCTACTCTAACAACATGGCTAGGTTCGATACTCATGAACCCGTGTACGAGGCTCAGTTTTCCAAGCATATACAATCTGGAGGTCTTACACAAGGTGGGTGGGCTTACTCGAATGCATGCTGGTCGCGCTGATAATGGAGCAGACGGCAACTCTGATCTCTTCGCGTTCTCAACTGGCCGCCGGGCTGTCTCCTCTCTTCATACTGTCTTCACTTTCCGTCCACGTCATGATTTCTTTCAGTACGCGTATCAAGTCATTCGCGGGTTCATCGAATTGGATTGGAAAGTCGTCGATGAGGTTGACTTGGACTTTACTTTCCAGGACAATCCTAACATTCCTGACTGTGTTTGGGCAATTGTAGCTAAGGACGAGCTAAAGCGCATCAAAGAGAGTAGATGGGATCTAGTAAGCCGCCAACTTGCATCTCATAAAGGCAGGTGTTCATTCTTCTACAGAGTTTCACGCGCACTACAGATCATCCTAGTCTCCCAACGTCATTAACGGTCATGTCAGGTAGGCTTATGTCTTCTTCTTTACGTAAATACGAGAATAACACGGCCATTTTGTGCTATCCAGAGTTCGCGGACGTCACAGATAACATTCTCAAGTCTCACGGTCCCTTCACATTATCTTCGGTCTTGTCGAACCCTGCAGTGCTCCCATACTTTCGCTCCCTATCTCTAACAGATCAACCCCGCGTTCGTCCCCTGGTACCTGTTCCGGCATCCCAGCGCAAGAAGCACCTCATCCTTTCATTGACCGTCCCACCGTCGTCGAACGCCGCCGCTACACTCCCTCTAGTGGAGGCGGTCTTTAAGCTTGTGGATGTTATCGCGGCTACCGGTGGTTGGGGCATAGGAAAAGGTCAAGGAGGCAAGAGCGGCGTTGGTCTGGCACCAAGTTTGCGGCCCGAAACGCGGACAAAACTTCGCGCTATACGGGAGAAGCTGGACAAGGAGATCAAGAAGGAGTCAGTGAAGGAGAAGCGTGAAGAGGCGGAGGCTGAGAAGGCTGCCGCGAAGAAGAAGGCAGAAGAGGAACGTTTATCAAAGTTGAGCGCGGCGGACCAAAAGAAGGTATGTGGCCAATTTCCTCCTACGAATGACTTGTTCAATGATTCTCGATTGTCCATAGGCAATGGAACGTGACAAGAGACGTTTAATGCGCAAGACACAGGGCAAAGTCGCAAAAGCGCGATAGAGCGCGATATGACGCTCTCTCTCGGGATCGCCAGAGGGCAAGGTATTGCTGCTTTGCTATACCTAAGTACTGTATACCATCTGTGTTGTACATGCTCCGTGTTCTAGAGTACTGTTGGTTATGCTGGTTGTAATGTGCTTAATAAACTAACTGGTTACTTTACGAGATTGGATCTTCCTATAAAATCAACTGGGTGACTTGCCTCAGAATATATATACGAGGTGTGATAAAGTACGATTATAAGCTGGATATGATGTAAGTGCAGACTATCTCTTCAATCCCCCCACGAAAGCCCGAGAGCTTATTGAACGACCTAACCTGTCTTGTTTCTGGTAAGGGTATTACGAATGTCGATTGCAGAAGTGGTTCCCGACGTCGACCCACCCGTACTGTGTCGCCCGTCTTCGTAATGCTCCTCCGCTTTGTCTTTCTCCTTGACCGCCACACTCCCGGACACAGCCCATCGACTTCCCCAATAATTGAACATCCTCAGTATCCACGTAGGTTTCAGATTGGCGTGCTGCACGACTTCTCCTTCATTCTCGCGCGTATGCAAAATAGCACCTGGGAGCCCGTATTCCTCCTCCGCTTCACTCTCCGTCCGTCCAAGGGCATCTACTAGGCGATCGTCTCCGCCCAGAGTCCACTGCTCGTGATTGAACTGCCCGTGCGCCCCATTCACGCCGGGCGGTAACCGTTTCCCTACACCGAAGACGTGCTCGCGCATCTCCAGGACCTTCCGTCGCGGTGTGGCTGCCATATGCCACAGGTCATCGACGAGGAACTGTGCTGACTCGTAGGCAAGCGCGTTTGTTTCTTGTGTCATGGCATCCGCGCGCGTCCGAGCCTCCTCGATGTCCTGTAGAATACCCGCTCGGGCTTTAATATCTTCAATTGCCTGTTGTTTCGCCGTGTAATCTTGATGAAGCAGAGAATTGGACGCGGATAGTTTGACTGTGAGAGCATTGAGACATGCCAAAACGTTCGCCAAATGCTGCTCTCGACGACGCATGACCAACAATTGACCACATAACTCGACGTCCGTGCGCATGCGTTCTATCGGTAGTATGCGCATGTTGCGCAGACTGTCAGCATCGTCGAAACTTCGCCTCTTCTTGAGGGCTTGAAGTCTTCTGCGCTGAGCCCGAGAAAACTCAAGCTCGAGATCGATCAGGCTCTCCTGGCTTGTTCCATCACTATTGGTCCTCGTCAAAGGGCTCAGAGCTCGCCGTCGCCCCCTGCTATCCTCAGCAGGTTTATACCCCGTCTTTTGATTGCCAGCCCAACTGACTACCCGTCCTGGGGCGATAGGCTTAGTTGGAGGATTCTTTTGATTGAAATCGTCGAGACGGCGATTGAATTCGGAGAGCTCAGCTTCTGATCGCTCAGCCCGCGCCAACCGCATGAGATGGCTACGAATATGAGCATCCGCTGAGACACTAATCAGAACACAGATGATGATGTTTGAAAGTGCACACTTACAGACTGGAGAAACCTGACCACTAGTCAGAATCTCGTCTTCGTCGGCAGGCTCTTTTGATACCACAACGGAGGGAACCATCGATCCTTGTCCTGACTGAGTGCGAAACGACGAATCCAAGGTCGGTAAGGCCTTGCCTCTGTTTCCAAAGTCACCGCTGGTCTTCTTCGACCTTCCAAGACTGTATTGAACATGGTCAGTCATCTCCGTGTGAGGAGGGCGCGGTGAACTTACGCCCAGCTCTCTAACTTCCGTTGCACCTTCCCTGACCATGGAATACCCCCCTCACCTTCGTCATCTGACGACTTCGGATTGTCCTTGTCATACCGCTCTCTGTCCTCTTTCTCTTTCTCTATCTCTTTTTCTCTTCCCTTCTCTTCGCCTTCACTCCATACTGCCTCTTTCTCCTTTCTTTTTCTGGCCACTTCTGTAGGTCTACCCGCCCATAGGTATCTCAAACTTGGGGCACCATCCCTTGAACTCTCCAAGATGACCTTGACAAACTTGTTCAGATCTGCCGTCGGAGTCAAATTGCTTGCCCATCCAAATATACTCTTCGAGGAGCTTCCAGGATCTGGATTGGTGCGCAAGTCGGTTGCGAGATCGTCGAGCTTATTGATAAGAACACGATGGACCTTATAAGAATCACTTTGCTTTGCTTTATCGTAAGCAGTATTGATGGCCTCGATCAATGGTTGCGAGAGGTAGACTACCTGGGTTGGAGGTGAAGAGGTGGAAGAATAGGGGGAAAGCGTTGTCATGGGCGAAATGTAATAATGGGTGAGAGACAGAGCATGAGCATGAGTATGCGGTGATTTGGACGAGATAAATGCGGCAAGTGCCTTGACGAATGCGATGGGGTCTAGAAATGGATCCTTAGGAACAACCTGTGCAAATAGCGAGTCAGAATGAACTTGTCACTGAACGTTATCATGACACTCACCTGGCCCATAGCGTGCAGCCTGTTGCGCATAGCAAGAATCATGCTGAACAAGGCTGATACTACGGTCGGGTCTGCAACTCTCTCCATGGGCTGAGAAGATCGTAAGCCAAAAACTAAATGGAAACAATTAGCGAAAGCGAACCTCGACATTCATACAGGGTTCCCCAATTTCAGTGACCCAACGCTGTATACCCTCGCAGGTGACGTCACAGAGTAGGCCATTCCTCTCCTCTCTTGCAATATCAAACATGCCGCAAACAGCAAGAGCTGCTTGTATAAGCTTGACAAGTTCCAAGACAGTGGCATTGAACAACTCGGATGATCGAACAATTGCCTTGTCCGGGATATGATAAGCGGAAATGAAGCGGTCCTTCGTGGAGTCGCTGGATAGCCCGGATATGAGATTGACCTAGAGGAACATACTGATTATTTACCTCGGATCTTCGAGAGTCAGAGCACTCCTTCCGCTGCAGCCCATACGTAGGACATTGATGTTCGTATATAGCTGCTCGCGAATCTGGAGAAAATCCCCTCCCGGGATGTGCACAATCGTATAGTCGGAGCGGAAGTTAGCAAGGGAAGTGACCATCACAACTCCCTGTTCGGTCTAACCAAAGCCTAGTCAGCGCTATGAGAAGGCGGTTCCGAATTCTGCGCACCTCTTTGGGGCGTGCGCCGTCTCTGCGAAGTTGATGAATCGCCTTATCCCACTCATATGCGGCCTCGGCTTCAGACAACGCAGACAATGGTCTTACGGCTGTCACAGTGACCTAAGTATCGGTAAGATGAACAAAAGAGGTCGTGCATAGCGAATGTTCGCACTTTGTGGCTAAGTTCACCTGTGAACACTGTCAGTACCGTGACAGGACGTTTACGCTCTACAACCCTTACATCGCAGAATGAGCGTACTAACGAGTGATATTCTGTTGCTGATAGCTCACCATTTCTCGACAGCATATATTTGATAACCCTCAAGGTGGATCTGGTCTTCCACGACTTCAAAGCGACATCCACCACCAATCCAGTCCACCGTATCGGTCGGCGGAGCACTCAAATCTGGAGAAGGTTGAAGACTGGCAACTACCGAGCCTGCTCTTGACCGCGACATCTTTGCAGGAGAGGATTTCACCGATGGCATTCTTGATGCAGGCCAAATGCTTGTGCCAGTGCGAGCTTGACGCACAGTAGGCATCAATAATATCCGTCCGCATGCTGGTACATCGTGTGCGGTGGGCATTGACGGAGTCAAGAAAGCCGCACGATGCTGTGATAACGAAATGGAATGTACAGTAGACTGTCTTGACATGGAAGGATGAAGAGCGGGAGGGACGAAGGCAGGAAGAAGGGGAGAAACGTTGCCCTCTGCGGAGGAGGGCCCGGGAGAGTTGGACGAAGATATAGGAAGGTTAGATGAACTCATCGTTAAACGCGGTCTCTGTGGTGGCTGAAGACTCATTTTGGTAGCCTGAGAATGACCTGCCAGATAGTAGTCTGCGGAAAAGCCGAGGTCGTGCTCAATAAGTGCTAGTCGAGTGTTCAGGGTTCAGTGAGCGTGGATAAGTAGAGTAAGTAACGTTAACTTACCTTGTAAGCTGTAATTACTTATCGCTTACTTACCGCACAGCGAACTAGACTGATTCCGCTGAATCGCCGAGCGTCTCACAATCAGCGCTTCAAGTTTAATTTCCCACTCTCGTCGCAAAGCAATAATGTTTTCAACAACTACGACGGCACTTGACGGCTATTCTCCTCATATTTGGCCTATGCATGGAGCACAGGAGGTCTTGAACTATCTTTCGCGGGAGCGTGGGCTTCTTTACCGCCTTCCGGGATAGCGGTAATCACGCCAGAGCGCTGGATTCTCCTTAAGACTTATCTTCGGGCACGTTGAGTCTGCACGCCCTGCAGCTGACCTAGAGCTTGCCGTGCTATGGCGAAGAACAACAAAGGAAAGAAGAAGGTGGAACAATCCAAGCCTCCTGCTCCCAACGAGGCACGCGACGCGATCGGTTTCGACTTGCCGCCTCCCGCACACCAATCCTCTCCCGACCCGAAGCCCATCAGACTAGTTCCCAGAATCAACACAACCAACCTCCAAATACCGCAAGTTGTACAACAGAGGTCTCCACCACACGATAATGCTCCCGGGGCTCAGGTCGGTGATGATTGGGCGAGACAAGGTCAAGGTGCGTCTTATCTGCTCTAACGCGCAGCATAGCATCTCTGAATCTGATTACCATTGTTCAATTTTATTGCACGCGACCTCCAAATTTCACTCTCGTATGTTCGCTCTTCGTAACTTTGACACTGAAGGCGGCTGGCCCGAGACAGGTCCCATAGAACCTGAACAGGACGATGGAGATTGGGGATCTGGTACACGCGATGGCAATGATGAACAGAGTTATGAAGGTTCTAACAGCAGAACACGCACTACACCCTCCACGCGTACAAGTCCTAACACTGGTCAGCGGAGGCTAGCAGATCCAGGCGTACGAGCAGCAGTGAATCCGCAAGGACTTGCTTCCGCGCTTGCGAACTTAACGCATCATGGGCATGCTGCATATGGTGATCAACCAATTCAAAAGAAGAGCACGTTAAAGAAAACATCCCATCCTGAGCAGGCCGCAGGTCTACACGCGCCTCCTGCACCCCCTGCCCCTCCCGCACCCCCCACGAAGCCAGGTAAGAATGTAGCTTTCAACTTCGCTTCATTGTTGCATCCATCTGCACATCTGAACCACGCGGATTCCGCACCTCCACCCCTCGCATCTATGGCCCCGTCAGGTCTACACAATCACCCCATGGGCAGAGATCAAGCGCAGGGCGGATGGGGCGCACCTGAAGCACCACCGGCTGGCTATGGCGGGTTTCCCGAACCTCATATTTCACCGAATTCATGGGGCTTACCTGCGGCTCAGCCTCCTCGCAACACCAATCGTGCTACCCAACCGACTGCAGCCCCAGCTGGAATGTCCGGCCCTGGATACCCGTACGCTCAAGCCTGGACCCATTGGCCGGATGAGGCCAAGAAGTTTGGGATGCCTCGAACCAGAGTTGCTACTACTGTCGCTGCAAGCATTCCTGCTTCAGGCCAGCCTCCCCCTCCGCCTCCACCTACGCAGTACGCAGCCGCCGGAGCTGGCAATGCCCAGCTTCTATCCGCATTGCATCAGCGGCAGGCTGCTTTACAAGCCTTGTTGAGCCGGCAGCCTGCAGCAGCGACTGCGGCGTTGTCAACGCAGGCGCAACCCGCACAGTCCACACGACACACAGGCCCTGTTACTCCGCAGCAAACATGGCAGCATCTCAGAGAAACGGGCCAACTCCCCGCGTCACATCATGTACGTCGGAAGGAAGCAATGTCACATCTCCCGACGCAAATACAGCCGTCTACAAGCTGGGGGAATGAATGGCATGATCCGGGTGGGGGTGGTGTGGGGAACAATCTCAATAACGGCGGGTGGGGTAACGAAACAAGAAACGACGAGTGGGGGAATGATGCAGGAAACGACGGTCGAGGGAACGGTGCTGCTGACGGCGGGTGGGGGGTTGGTGCAGATAATAGCGGAAGGGGGGTCAGTGCAGATAATAGCGGATGGAGAAACAACGGAGACAACGGCGGGTGGGGAACCGGCGCAGATACTGGCGGATGGGGACCCAAGGGAGATAGTGACAGTAAGGCAAATGTGGGAAGGGGAGGGGAGGACACTTCAGGATGGGGCCATCCTGGCGGCGATCACAAAGACAAGAAACGCCGTAGGAGCCACACTATTCACGGTCGAGGCGACGGTCGGCACAAAGGAGATGACCTTGGAGGTTGGGGCGGTGGAGGAGATGGTGCATCGGGCGACGCTGGGGGGTGGGACAACCAAGATGGATGGCCAAAAGTCCATAATCAAGGTCACCGTCAACCTAGTGGTGATTACGGCGGCGACGGATGGAACCAGTCGAGTCATGATGAATGGGGAGTCACGGATGACCGTGCACAGGGGAAACAGAGGAAAGCCAAGAGCGGCGGCGATGGCTGGGGAGGAGATAAAAGGCACAACAAAGGACCGTCGTCGAATGTCCATGGCGGGTGGAATGATTGGGAGGTTATCAACGAAGAAGAAGAAGAGGATTACGACGAGGACGACGAAGAGAATTACGATGATGAAGAGGAAGAGGAGCACGAGGAAGGAGACGATCTCGAGAGTATGTATACCGAGCCCATGCGCAACGACAATCGGGAAGGCCACGGTCGCCTTAACGCGCATATATCGCCGCGCATCTCATACGCCCTACAATCTCCTGGAGTGAAGTTGAATGCACATCTTCCAGCCGGCTTGGCTCACGCAGACGGAGTTGCATTACCAGCCGGCGCTCACCGCCGTACCCAGAGTACACCCGAACTTCCTGACCCTCACGCCTCCCAAACTATGAATTTTGCCACCGGGCGTATGAACAATGTCTTCACATTATCCAGAAACCCAGGTGGCAATATTGTCCTCTCGCAAGGGGCCGGTCTTGACCCTGCTAAGCGTGCTCTGTTCGCGGTGATGGCGCGTCCCGCGAAGTACAGGATTCATTGGGCATTCAATCCAGACAAGGATCCGCGCGTCGCGTCGCTAATACGGTGGGTACAGGCGATGTCCAATGACCTTGCGGTTCAGGGTGTGAGTGACGCTTGTTTGCTCGCTTTGCCCCGACTGATCTCTGTGAATAGCTTCGGAAGTTCCTCGAGACACGGCAGCGTGGTGCATGGATAGCCAACGCTGAATATCGTGTGAATGCTGTCTCTAGTGCTCCTTCACAGCCGGCCTTTGATTGGATAACACTAGAGCAAGCCAAGCACACTTGGGACCGGATTCTACAAGAGTCCATCGCCTGTTATAATCCCGCGACGCAAGTCGTCGTCTTCGTTTTCCTGCTATCCAGGAGCGGTAATAGCGTAGCCATGTGGCGTCGGAAGTGCCCTATACCTGAAAATGCGCGCATAGCATACAAAGGTGTACTTGACCGCACCCTGAACCAGCTACCGACCAGGGAGACCATCTTAGTGGACGAGTACGTACGGTATTGGTCCTTGCGCTCACCGTACTGATCACTTGTCCGCTGCATCTAGGGTATATCATAAGCCTGCACCTCCCGAGCAAGTCAAAGTCAAGAAACGTAGCTGGTGGCGCAGATTGTTCCGCTTGAGGTGACGGGGAGTACCTATATTGTTAAGTCCATATTTATCGCGTTCTTGTAAAGTCTGTTTTGATCCTGCTCTCACTTTGCTTTCGGCGCATTCCGCTATGCATACCCTATCCGTAGATACCTTCTTTCGCATAATGTTCCTTGCGTATTGCTCGATGACATTCAGGTTTTCTCGCAATTGCAAGAGAGCGCTCATACCCTGAGCCTGTAACACGTGCCGATCATTCGTCATTCATGAGATAGCGGCATGCACACGCCAGCCATTCTACTTCCGCGAGCTACGACGACCTACCACCCCAACTGCACCTGTAAGCTGTACTTTCCGCTAGAATGGACGGAGAAAGCGTTCCCCAAGATACCACAGCGGTCTCGAGCTCTGTGGGTCTTGGTGAGAATACCCCTCTTGGTGCTGTAGATGCTGGTAACATACCAAGCCGTCCCACACCAAACACTGGGAGGCCTCCACTGTCTCCACTAACACACATTCTAATCTTCGCGTCTGTGCTTACTCCAATTGCTCTGCTCCCATATCTCGCCGTACGCAGCCATCTGCTCTCGCTTCACCGCAAGGTGGGCGACCTGAGCGCAGCGAATGCCGCGTTGCGGCGGGACCTGAAGACGACACTGCTAGAGTCCTCGATACGACGCGAGGAGCATGATAGACTGCGCGCTCTGCTCGAAGAGACGCGGAGGGACATGGAGAAGGTGAAAGCAGAGGGCGCTCGGCGAGAAGTTGCGAAAGCGACAGCAGACGAGCGTATAAGACGGGATATACAGGACCTGTTGGTGGAAAGGCAGAAGACTAGGTGGGTTATATACCGTCCACTGCCCAAGGGCCGGCCTAATGTTCTTGCTTTCGTGCGGATCAGGGCTGGCCTGTCAACCCTGCGAGATATGAGTTCCTCGCTTGCAGATATTGCGGCATTCATGCACGAGGTGGAGGTGCAGCAAGGATTTGTGTCTCGGAAGAACGACGGTCGTGGTATCGAGAGGATCAGGCAACTCGCCTACAAGTTACAGGGCTTGAGTGTGGACACGGACGTAAGTAAATTGATCCATGGTACTATGTCGAGACTGTTGTTGAATTTACGGAAGCCTGCTACCACGCGTCAGACTCCTGGGGACGAAATTCCCAAGGATTCTGACAAGTCGTAGGCCAGGTCCATCTTCACGGGTTCGGACTGCTTTTGGAGAGGGATCACGCATTTATGTGACGATACCACGCAGTGTTCTGTATCATTGGCCAGCAGTAGTAAAGAAATTGTAGCAACTAGCAATACATATTCAGACATTTATACACTCAACTGATACACGAGAGATGCAAGAACGGACGTTGCATAGTGAACGGGGTATGCATCGTATGATATTAGCGACGCCTGGAACTCCTAGCCTGATCCGGCTGAAGATATGTCAGAGACTGATAGAAGATTGAAACGGCACAACGCACTATATGTGGTTTACGGTGCTGCACAAGCAGCTCCTCCATAAGATCTACGTCGATTTTGTCCCACCCCGCATAATTCCCCTGAAGCATCTCGCTACATCGCCGCGCGAAAAACGCGAAGTGATATAGAAGTACCGCGTGCCACTCATACTGAGCAGCAATCTTTACGAGATGATTGCTGTATCGGAAGAAATGACAAGGAAGAGTGGCTGGTTGGCCATTCGACAGGCCGTGTACGCATAAGATGGAGAAATAGATGTTGAGAGGGACCAGGAGAGAATCGAAAGTCTTGTATATCTCGAGAGCAGATGGGACGGAGCGGAAGGAGACAGTGCTATCTTCCAGATCGACTATATGCCACTCCGCCTCTGAGATACGTCGAGTGTCAAGCTTGTACAATTGAGCGGCGGGCAGGTCGTGATTGAGAATCGCGTTCAGAATTTCGCCATCAACATGCTGGAATAAAGTCGAGATGTCGTATGATTGGTGGGCAGGAGGCGGGTAGGTGAATGTCGCCGCTGGGCTTGGCGGGTACATAGAGAGTGCGGAGATATACTGATGTATGACGGTACAGTGTTCGGCAGAAGGCTTGCAAGAAATGAGAACGAGCAACAGAATTTAAGAGTCGTCCGCAAGGTGCTCAGGACAACCGGCCACCAGTGTGGCCGTGCCTTGTGGTCGCCGCATGTTGTTGGCACGCCTGGAAAGCCGCGGACGGTAAAAGCACAGAGCAAGATGCCAGAGATTGAGTTATCCGGAGTGTAAGAGAGAGGTTAGTGATCTCATTTCCTCCCAGCAGCACAAATCTCTCCCTGTAAACATGAATGCAGCGACAAAGCTGTCGAGAACGGAAGGGTGAAGCAGAGGAGAGCTGAAGGACGCTGCTGAAGAGCGGCAGCAGAGAGAGTCCTGCCCAATGAGGAAGGATCTGGCGCCCGGCAATGGCCGAAATACTTCTTAGGGCCATGTGGCTGAAAAACTGGCAAGGACCATTCAGATTTACCCACGGTCCCTTCACGCTTCCAAGCTCGGCGCGTACACTCCCTACGACACTCCTCAAGGTAATTATCCTCATTTTCTGCGCTGTACTCGTCGGAATGCGGTCTGGAGGCTACCGTTATGCTGCTGGAACGTATAGCGATCGTTTTCCGCGCTTTCCGACGAGAAAATCTGGGTTCTCTATCCGTATCGGACACTCAGGCTGACTCGGCTATTCTGCTTCACCAGACTATATCAAAATGCCCGGAAAGGTCAAGGCGTACGAGCTCCAGTCCAAGTGCGTAGTCTGGGGATGGATCGCTGGTGGAATATGTTGGCTCAACTTTGCGGTGCTATGTGTCACACAGGTCGAAGAATGACTTGTCGAAGCAGCTGGTCGAGCTCAAGAACGAGCTTCTGACCCTGCGGGTACAGAAGATCGCCGGTGGTAACGCTGCCAAGCTAACCAGAATGTGCGTGTTATAATCCACCTGCATTGATGACAGCAATTTACCTTGCTCTATACTAGTAACTCGGTCCGCAAATCCATTGCCCGTGTCCTGACTGTGATGAACCAGAAGGCACGGCAAAACCTCCGCGAGCTGTACAAGAAGAAGAAGTACGCTCCCCTCGACCTCCGACCAAAGAAGACCCGTGCCATCCGGAGGCGTCTGACCAAGGTGCGTCCTGCAGACATGATTTAATAGACATCCCGCTAACATTGCATTCCATCACTCTAGCACGAAGCGTCGTTGAAGACTCTTAAGCAGCGCAAGAAAGACATCCACTTCCCCATCCGCAAGTACGCAGTCAAGGCGGCGGCATGATACGGGGTGTCGTTTGTGTTCTTGAGCAGGAGTGAGACCGGGTGTTTGTGTTCTTGAGCAGGAGTGAGACCGGGTAGTTGCCGTCAGTTTGTTATCTTCTTTTGTATGCCGTACGCCTCGACCACCACACGCAATCCATGCCATGCTATGACATGCATTCCCAGCTGTTCGAGCCATGTACCGCTACATTTGTTCGAACTCGGCACTCTCTGGAATGCTACTCGCTCTCCCGCCCTCTTGGCGACCGCATCTCGACGTCTTTGCCCTTCGAGGCTATCGTGATTCCCGTGTGCGCACGTTCTTCAACTGTATGACTTGTCGACGATGGCGAACTGTGATTTTGTCGCGGAGACATAGCCTGAGAGAACCGCCCAAAAGGAGTAAGCGAGCGGTAAAGACCGAGATGCGGACGTCATGGTCCTTCGTGGTCTGCTCGCTGTGCACGGCGATCTCAAACTTAGCCATTGACCGACAACGCGCTTTCCTCACCGTCCTCCCTGTCCTGCGCGCTGTCCTGGTCGTCTCAAACGTTGGGCGACTGTCGCTAATTTATTGCGCGTATAGAGCGACTCGACACCGAGCGGAGGTTCCGAACCGCTCGCTTCTAAATCTCACGACCTCCTGTCTTGTTCATCTCCTCTCTGCTTTGTCCTTACTGCCGACTGCATTCTTTGACTCTTGTGCACTCTCTTTCTCATCCATCTATCATTTCCGTGCATCCTCTCACACGCGACACCCATCTGTTGATAGTACTTTTCAGCGATTTTTCTACTCACTAAGTTAACGTTACGACCTACTTACGACAATTTACGATGGTGAGCCGCCCCTTTCACGCTATCAAAACACTATGGGACATGAACTCAGCACCAATGGGAGACTCTCCTGCTGGGACTGGGTTCATCAATCACACATGAGGGTGGATGGGCTCCTAGAGAAGACGCCTCCCCACGTGCGATCCTAGAAGCTTTTCTTCTTGCGATGGAGGCACACGGCCGTTCGGGTCGTGCTCCAGTGCGGTCGTCATCCCGTCCGCTCGTCGCAGGAGGTTTAGCTCTCAACCTCCACGATGTTGCCGAGCTCTCGACTGCTGAGGAAGGCTAGTCGTGCTGACAGCACCAACGACCCCCAGCCCTCCAACAACGTACTGACCAAATCCCCGCCTTCTTCTCCTCTGAAGGAAACTCACGACAACCACGCTCGCCAAGCGATGCCGACGCCCCATCCTATCCCGAGCACCAACCCAGCGAGCCAGTACACGCTGCTAGAGAAGCTCGGCACAGGCAGTTTTGGCACGGTGTACAAGGCGATGCATAACGAGACGAAGCAGATCGTGGCTATCAAACAAATAGGTGTGTGGTCCAGTTTATCAGCTTTGAAGCATGAGAGCCGATGTAATGTCTTTCCGTCCGACAGACCTGGAAGATTCAGACGACGACATCTCAGAAATTCAGCAGGAGATTGCCAGCCTTGCACAATGCGACTCCGAATATGTCACGCGGTATTACGGGTCGTTCGTCGTCGCGTATAAGCTCTGGATCGTTATGGAGTACCTCGCTGGCGGATCCTGTCTGGACTTGCTCAAACCTGGCGTATTCTCCGAGGCACATATTGCCGTAATATGCCGAGAGCTGTTACTGGGTCTCGATTATCTCCACAGCGAGGGGACGATACATCGCGATATCAAAGCGGCCAACGTGCTGCTCTCGGCGTCTGGCAAGGTCAAGCTCGCTGATTTCGGTGTAGCGGCGCAGTTGACCAGCACCCTCCGACATACGTTTGTTGGCACACCATTTTGGATGGCTCCCGAAGTGATTCGTCAGGCAGGATATGATGCGAAAGCCGATATTTGGAGCTTGGGCATCACTGCAATTGAGATGGCGAAGGGCGAACCTCCGCTCGCAGAATATCATCCCATGCGAGTTCTCTTCTTGATTCCAAAGGCCAAACCACCAACGCTTGAGGGGCCTTTCTCGGCGGCATTCAAAGATTTTGTGTCCTTGTGCTTGACCAAGGATGCGAAGTTGGTATGTAGCTCCGCTACGAATTTGTCATATGTGATATAGAACTGATATATGTCCTGCAGCGTTCTACGACTAAGGAACTTCTTCAGCACCGGTTTATCCGTACGGCGCGAAAGACATCCTATCTCACCGAACTCATCGAACGGTACCAGGACTATCGGCAACGTCAACCAGGTCGGGGTCCGCAAATGTACCAGGCCACAGTGCGAAACAGCGGAGCATGGGATGGAACGCTTCGCAGTGATTGGAATTTTGACACTATCAGATCAACGTCTGCGATGGGCTCGCTTCGGAGTATGGCCAAAGAGCTTACCACATCCGGCACAATACCAGACGAGGACTATTATGAAGACGAACACATGTACGACCAGTCTGAGTCCGTGAACACGGAAGGCGCGACGAGAGGAAGTGACGTTCCGTCCATGGGTGCTTTGGGAGTGCTATCGAACTCCGCTGCGGCGCACTCGACGGTTATCATCCGCCCGGTGGCGACGCCGAATGCGAAGGACATACCATCACTAGTTGCGGACACTGGCTCGGACGAGGCGGCTGGCTTCGTGGAGCCTTCGACGCCGCCACAGCCTGTCGCCGATACCAGTGAGCCGCCACCTGCATATACTGGCTCGGTTCGCTCGACTGCCTCTGTGCGGAGAGCATCGTATGCCGAGCGAAATAACATCACTACCGGAACCGTTTTGGGCGAGGCTGATTTGGGCACTGGTATAGACACCATCCGCCCAGTGAAGAAGGTGGACACGGTGCGGAGCTTGCGATTGTCAGAAGAGTACATGGGCAGTCTAAGGAAGGAGAGAAGTCCGAGCATTGGCGGCAGCTCGCCGACTTCACCTGTCAGTCCGAAAGGCAGTGGTCATAAACGTGCCGCAAGCCAGACGGCGAATGCAGGGCGGGCGATGATCAATGATGTGTTGCTTCCTACCTTGGAGAAGGTGTGTCATGGTTCTTTCAATATGGTTTTAAAACAAGGCTAAGCTCGATTTTCCAGGTGACGAGAGACGGCATGGATGCCCGAGAGATTGAGTCGTTAAGCATGATCTCCAGAGGCTTCGAAGAACTGCGTGATGTAAACCCAGAGTTGGCATACAACGTCATCCTTGATATCCTCTCCGGCATCAACGAGTGAGTACCCTTACACCAAACCCTAACCCGCCACCATCTGATTCTCTGTCTTTAGGAATCAACAGGTCCGGCAGTATGTCCAGACAGCTAAGGGTCTCTTCCCACACAAGCGCATCATACGCAAAAGCGAAATGACCTCAAAAGGACTTGTTGTCACAGAAGAGGAGGAGCTGTCAGGTCTTCCGTCAGCTTCAGATCCCCTTCCACCTGTCTCCACGGAAGAAGTGCCAGCACGGAAATCGCCTATCGCCGAGCTGCTATACATGCGCTGGCTAGAAGGCCTAAAGCTCAAATGGCCGAGTATCCTATCTTCTTGATCAGCGGGACTTTGTATTTATGTCTCGACTTTTATAGTGTAGCTGTATCCTTCTACTCACCGCGCCTCATGGCGTTTGCACCCATCCCTCACTCCACGTTGTTCATTCGGACTTTTACGTTTTTAACGCGGCCCTTCTTCCTCAGCCTGTTGTTATCTTTGCAATCGTCTCATGTTATTCTTCGCGCAACTCCTCCCTCCAGCGTTATCAGTCCCCTGCTTGATAGCTACGTTACGCCCACATTATACGCGTTCCGTTTCCATGCACGATTTAATGACATGCTCACGTATCTTTGCTTTTTGTGGGATGCGTTTTACGCGCGTTTTCGGTCGACTACTTCGTCACCATACAGCCTTCTGTTAACTCGTACGTGCACTTTGGCGTCTTACGTAGCCAACAGGCTGGCATAAAGAAAAAGTTACTCGAACCTGCTGGCGATCCGTCAACAAGACGTCGGTATAAATCTAAGCGTGTCTGAATCGTGTATGTATATGATCCAAAAATCCATACGTCTTAGAGTTCACGATACATTGCATGTTGTCCACAATAAAACAAGCGTCCGTCCAGGAGGCATAACGATAGCAAGACGTTGGTACTGCACTGACTGAAGTAATTGTTACAAGGTTATCGGTTCTCTAGTTCTGCCTTCGATACACAGGGGGGTCAAATTCAGAATTTCAAGCCCTCGGACCGTCCCTTCATCGTACAAATACAGCTTGTGCACACCATTTCCGCATAACTCCAATATCATGTCATGTTCAGCATGCCATTCCTTCTCCTAACTTAAGTTAAAGAGAGGCGAGGTTCGTCACAGGCCATGTGCTGAAAGAAAAAGAAGATGAAAGTGTTCAGTACCGAAGGTCCGTGAAGCACGACGTGGAGGGTGACTTACTATCCCTCCGTGTTGCGCTTGTAGCCGTACTTGGCGATGAACGCGTCGAGCTCTTTTGGCCCGCGCGAGCCGTAAGGGTACGGCACAGGCTTGGGAGCCGGACCGTGCTTGCCTTCTATCCAGTGCAAGATAGGCGTGAAGATCTAAATCGCACGCTGGATCAGGCACAGTCACACGTGATAAGTACCACGAGACGTACCTTCCACGCGACGTCGAGCTCGTCGTCACGCACAAAGTTGGAGTGGTCCCCCTTGAGCGCGTCGAGAATAAGAGACTCGTACGCCTCTGGAATGGCTATATCGGCGAAACGCCGCTTGTACGTGAGGTCCATCTCGGTGGGGAACGCCCGCGTGTATAAACCAGGTGTCTTCATGTTGAGCTTGAGGTATACGGCCTCGTGCGGCTGGATGCGTATTACAAGCTCGTTCCTTGAGATGTCTCTGAAGATTCCCTGTGTGACGTCCTTGAACTGGATGCGGATCTCAACCTTGGCCTCGTTCAAAGCTACACACGGATGCTGCGTAAGACACTCTTCACGCCGTGCAAACAGCTACGGGACGAACCTTTGCCGGCTTTGATAATGAAGGGAACGCCTTCCCATCGAGGATTATGGATCCAGATGGTCGTCGCAGCGAATGTTGGGCAGACCGAGTTGTGTGGGACCGTATCGTCGTCAAGATAACCGGGCTTGCCGTTAGCCGCGACGTATTGGCCAAGCAGAGTGTCCTCGCGCTCAATCGGTGGAATAGCGCGGAGTACTTTCACCTGTTACCCACCGGTGAGAATCTACCGTGGGAACATAGGAAAGACTGAAAAGCGTGTACCTTTTCGTCACGGATGTCCTCCGCTGCGAACGAAACGGGCCGCTCCATCGTGAGGATACTCAGTACCTGTAATAAGTCTGTAGAAACGTTCGTCAACGGTGTACTAGATAACGGGGGTGGCAAACTCACGGTTCTGGAGGATATCTCGGATGATGCCAAACTCGTCGAAATATCCGCCACGGCCTTCGGTGCCAAAAGGTTCCTTGAATGTAATCTGCACATTGGCGATCGAGTTCTTGTCCCATGCAGCGCTAAGAGCGATATTCGCAAAACGCAGCACCAGCAAATTCTTCACCATCTCTTTTCCAAGATAATGATCAATCCGGAATGTCTCATCCTCTGTCCAGTGTTCCTTGAGCGAGCCGAGCAGGAGACGAGAGGACTCCAGGTCCTTTCCAAACGGCTTCTCGACAATGATGCGATTGGTACCCGATTTCGAGTAGCATTGTGCCTTGAGATGTTTCGCAACGGGGATGAAGACACTGGGCGGAAGGGCAAGATAGAATAACCGATTGTGTTCATTGCCATGAAATTCGCCTTCTAACTCCTCGAGGTACTTGTTCAGGTTCTGGAAGGACGGATCGTCTTCGTATCCTCCGCTGACATATGTTGTGAGCTCCTTGAACTCCTCCAGCTTTGCCTTGCTGGGTTCATCGTCAACGTTCTTGATATAACCCGTGATGCGCTTGTGGTATTCTTGAAGATCCATCTTCGTACGTGCATAGCCGACGATCTTCACGCCTCTCGGGAGGAAACCTTCACGATATAGCCCAAACAAGGCCGGGTACGTCTGATAGGATATAGATAGTTGTTAGTTGTCATATTGAAGACAGATAGATGTCGGTAACAGATTGCATCAGCACGTCACGATACTACGCGTCCCCTATGCTACGTGACAACTCGTCGACGAAGCGCAAGATTCGACAAGCCACTACGACGTTGGCTCGCAGGACCCTGTAGCTGGTGGGACGAGAGGGCGCGTGGGCGGTCCGCGTACATGTCGAATGACGCACGCTCCACGATGAGTACCGACAACCGGCTTTTCACAAGCTCTACGTAGCGTGCGCCTCGTTCAGAAGAATCCCAAGAAGAAAGACGTGTCTGCGAGGTCTAGCATGAAAGCCCTCTTTCGCCATAAGGCTTCGGCAGAGTCTTATCGCCTTGCACACGTTGGACTCGGCATGACGGTATTGGTAGGTTTATGGTCATTGTATAGAGATCGAACGCACCTTCTTCTTCGCGAGATCCCCGGACGCCCCGAAGACTACAAACAGAACGTCAAGAACGAAACCTCTGCGTAATCTCGGCACCGACATACCTATGATGATAGTATTATCCTTGAGCTCCTGGTGGCTGGTCTCCATCGAGGGGATGGTGCCCGACATGGAACGTGGGCGAAAAGCCATTTGTTAGGTGAGATTAGAGAACGACGGGGGACGGTGGTGGTGCGTGGAAGAGAACGGAGATGGTGAGAGAGAGAGCAAGAGGGAGAGATGAGGCGGGCAGGGATATTTAGTAGTATTTGAGAAGTATGCCATAATCCCAGGCTAACCCCGAGCTTCGGCGCTTGATTGCTTTCACGCTTTCGATTACATCATCCGAATCGGCTCTCATCATCTCAGCCGGCCGACTCCGGTCCGTTCCCCTCATGGCCGCCCATCTCCGGCCGCCCCTCGCCGGGCCACCGGAGCTCGCCCGCGTCTCGCAACTTCAAGTCGACCACCATGGCTCTCGACGACGCTGCTCGCCCACCATCTCCGGACGACGTGGTCGACAACCTCAAGGACCTCGTGTCGTCCACCTACCTCAACAATGACACGACCTCCGTTCATATCCGTGCAGGCGCGCTTTTCGCCCGTCTCAAGGCCCTGAACCGTTCCTCCAACGCCGCCACCCGTGTACGCAAGCAAGCGACCGCGGATGCGCGACACGAAATGGATCAGACGTATCTTGGGCTACAGAATCTTCTTTACGAGAAGAGACATCTAGAGCGGGAAATCGAGAAGTGCAGGCAATTCGCGTGAGTGTTCATTCATCGTGATATTCCACCGGCAGGGTTTGACTGGTGCCGATCAGGTC
Source organism: Phlebia tremellosa (assembly GCA_011032875.1). Classification (NCBI taxonomy): domain Eukaryota; kingdom Fungi; phylum Basidiomycota; class Agaricomycetes; order Polyporales; family Meruliaceae; genus Phlebia; species Phlebia tremellosa. The sequence goes on along the minus strand of JAAIFI010000061.1, from coordinate 88,888 downwards.
CAATTATCAGGACATTCCGTTGTACAGCACGGCAGAGTATACTGAGCGGGCTCCGGAGGACATGCGCACAGAGGAGATTTTACAGGACGAACACGCACTCATGTTGAACCGTCTAAACTTCGAGCTCACAGAGCGTCAGCGGTACGTGTCATCGCGTTTCTCCAATCTATGCATCTCACTTATGCATTCATAAGACTTGACCAAAAGCACAAAGAACTTTTGCAGCAGAAGGAGGAGCTGTTGAAGGAGAGTAAAGCCAAGGCCACTACGATGGACAATGTCAAGGTGCAGATAGATACTCTCATGAAGGTGCGTTGCGATAACATCACGACTTGGTGGCGATCTGACATATCTGTCATTAGACCGCCTTGGATGCGCAGAGAAAAGTCTCTGATCTCGTACAATCAACCGTCCATGTACCTGCCACCACATCCACTTGACCGCCAGGAAGCGATGTCTACTGTCACAATCGACCCAAGACGAACTTATATAGGTTCCCGTCGTCGTAGAACGACTACACCACATCGAGGATTCACGTCAAACGTTGACGGCGCACCGAGGAGCCGACGCGTATATGACCGACGAAGATCTGTTGTGGCCGGGAGAGCTTCCGGGATCGGTCGTGTTCAGGAGGAAGAATGGGGACCGTGTATGATTCGGGTGTATTTTCGTAGTTCCGGTCACGGCTTGTGACAGCCAATCATACCTTGCTTATGCACTGGCAACGATATGAACAGGCTTACCGATCGCACCACTCAGTGCGCCGTACCCCGCGACTCTAGGCGAGACGAGACATCGCAGAGACTACAGCTGACCCCGCGGTCCGCACCCTCAGCGCACGCCCAAGTTCACCCAATGTTCAGCCCAGTTCATGCTCTTATTTCCCCACAATTAAGTCGGTCGGCCATAGTCTCGTCCGCGCAAGCCAGGGACCGACGGTCCGCCTGTGTCGGGGGTTTTCTGTTCTTCAACGGGGGTTGTTTTTCCCATTGGACTTCAGTCATCCAGATCGACTCCAGCGTGAAGATTATGTTTTACGTCACGAGATTTTGGCCAGCGGCGCGACTTGGCGCGACGCGCGTCGTGTGCTCAGTGCCGCTCACTGACTTTGACTGAATCTTTCACTGAATACATTACTTAGACGTCGTAGATATCCCAATCGATCGTCTCTGGTCGCGATCCCTTCAACCAAACAGCACCCCTCAATCATTGGCGAGTATTGACATGCAACAGCATCAAATACATTCTGCAAAACGTCGTAAGCGTCGTACACGAGCGGTATGATGCTATCATCACAGTCTTCCATGCTTGGGACACGAGGTCTGTGTGCGCCACGTCCCAGGATGATCCTGACATATAAATTGAATGCAGCAGTCAATCTCAATCTCAAGCATTACGTCCACGGACAGTTGTCACAGGCGCGATATGCCGGGCAGTCCGTCTCGTCCCCACGTCATGCAACTATTCCTGGCATGCTCCAAGTCACGGTTAGTAGACGGGCCCATACACTGGGTGAAGCTACGTTGGAGACGCTCTGACAGGAAGCAAGCTTCAGTGCGAGTCCGGAGCTCACAGTCATCCACCAGAGGAAATCCTGAGCGAACATCCGAGGGAGCTAGTATGATGGTCAACCCAGTACTGGAGCATACTGATGCGGATGAAATGCACGAAATCCGACAGGATGGTGCACTCAAGTTGTGAGTACTACATCTTTGCCAATGGTCTACTGAATTTGATATGCACTTTGACTGTAGGATCTTCTCCGAACCGCTGGAAGTACTGCGAGACACGACCCTCGACCTAACTTCGTATGCCTCTGAGGAACGATATCGCTTCATAGATTGTGAGGCTCTCATGAACGATCACGTCTTGCAAATATACGAAACCACAATATTGCCCTCTGGCCCAGATCGCCATTACAGCGCCGTGTCTTACGTGTGGTTCGGCCTCCAGGCCTCATCAGAGGCCCTGCACGAAGACGGCAGCTTTCGCGTGTACTGCGGCACACGCAGTGACGGCACCGTGCGCGAGGACGGCGGCCCCATCAGCATGAAAGTCCTCGAACTCGCATGTCGGTACTCCATCTGGTCGGTCGCACCGTTCCTCTGGCTCGATCGGCTCTGCATACTCCAAACGAGCAAACGCGACAAACTGTGGCAGATATCCCGGATGTACGATGTCTACGAGGGCTGCCAGGAGTGTATCGTCCTTCCCGGCGGGCTGCAACGTCTGGCGTCGGTTTTCGACGAAACCAGCTGGGCCGATCGGGCGTGGACGTACCAGGAGGTGATCGTCACATGGGACTATGCTGTCGTGTTGACGAAGGATTGGCACGACAGACCAAAGGGAGAACAGCATTGGTTAGTAGAGGGCAAGTGCCACTGGCAGTATCTGCACGAATTGTTCTTGGAGGGAAGTGAGCTGTTATCGTCTCAAATGTCAGTGGACGCGCTCCGGAATACGGATGGAAATTCTTCTCTACCGAAGCCTCGCTTAATTTTCGGGAGGAACGGGGCAGCTTTGGATATCCTGAGGAGGATCGTGGAATATAAAGCCTACAACCATCTTTGCGAAGAGGGCGAAGAGACTATCAGTGAACATTCTATCCGCCAGCTTGTCCTTCAAGGGGTGCAGATGCGCGTGTCTTCGCGTCCAGTTGACATGGTATTCAGCATTCTTGGTCTGGTGGATGTCCAGGAGACTCTCGGCCCGCGATTAGGAGAGTTTGAAGAAAACGACCGGTTCTACGCTATGCTAGCAGTGGTTGAAACCATGTTTCGTCAAGACCAAGGATCCGACGACTCCGACGCAGCTGACACCAGCACGTTGGTCGATGTTCCTCTGTGGGCATCACTTGAGCCGGCAGACATGTCGCTACGTGGCAAGGACCCTTTCGGTACTGCACCTCATGGGCTAAACCCCGCGGACCTCCCAAACCTCCGCGAACTCGCGGAGATGTTCACTCAGTTCGACGGAATGTTGGTCGGGGTGCCTCGAGCGGTGTCGGCACCGAATGGGAAATTGACACTGGTGCCATTGCCCAGTTGGCGGTACGATGTAGCACAGACAGTGGACGATGCAGAAGAACAAGCCGCAGCCATCGGTCGCTCGATACCAGAAACAGATCTCATGAATGCGTATCATGGAGAACAAGTTGTGGTGCAGCACGAGTCTGAGGGGTGCATTCAGCTCTGCAGACATCTAGATGTGAAGAGGACGTTGACGGACAAGGAGCAGTGGGCAGCTCTCTCAGAGCTTTTTGTCTTTGGATGGAGCCTGAAGCTTCAAAGCCACCCGTACATCCGCTTTTACAAGCTAGGTATTTCCCGATTGTTTAATTGACTGAGTATGTACCTTGAAATATTATACGCATGCCCCACCTTGCTGATTTTCTGCCATTTACAGCACCGAGGTACAGTACAAGCCCTTTCAGGTATCATCCAACTCCCTAATTCCTCGAAGTTTCTGCCCGCATGCTTGTAGAAGCCCCAAAGGCGTAGTCCGCAATCACGCTGATGTCATTAGACGAGCTACACTCAAACACAGCTTTGAAGCGAGCAAGATCATTGGAGAAGACTGCGCTATCCTACAGCTACAATCAAAGCTTCCATACGAACGAGCCAAAAGTTTTGGGACAGCCACTTACATCAGGAAAACACAGCCTCCGTACAATGACAGTGAGAGCCTGGACACACACCTCGCTTGCAACATGAACAGATCCGTCACCTCGGGACCGAGGGGTGAGTAGCTATGAGCAAAATGACATGCAAAGCTTATATCGGATCGAGCAGATGCCTTTCGAGATTGTAAAGACTGAGACGCCCCTCGACATGAGAATCATGTTTGGCATCATGGGGCGTGCGGATTTCCATCCCGTGGAGCTATCATAGTTCTTGGTTGTCTTGTCTGTCAGATTTCTGGTCGATGTCTTGCATATAAAGAGCAACGACATCTCAGAATCCTGACTCCAAAACCCGTCGTATCACACGCCCATCGCGTCGTATGTCTCAGGGTCAGGACTCCACGACAATTTTATGGGATGGGTGCGATTTGGTAGCAGTCACTGTCTCGATAGATCGTCTGACAGTTCGATTGTTTTTTTGCACCAGGGTGCTCCAATCGTACGTGGCGGCGGCGACAGCAGGTCTGTGTTCAAGCTCACCGTTCGTTAAATTCGCTGATTTTCCTGTAGCCCTCGTTTGTTATGAGTGGTGCATAACCTTCGAACGGGAAGTCGACGTGCTGTGGAGGCGACGCTGGACGGGTGCAACATGGCTGTTCATCGCGGCTCGCTATTCCATGGTTTCGATGTCGGTCATGCTAGCACTACCATGGGTTGGCTTTCATGTACGTCTTCACGTTCAAGCTTGGAACCGTATACGCAACTGATGACTCCTCAATGTGATAGAGGTAACATTTCTATAGCTCTGTCTCTCCTCCTGCTTTCGTTGACGAAACGTAGATGTGTTGCAGATTACGCCCTATACGGCATCTTCGAAGTAGCTTCTTATTTTCTTGTCGCCGGTGAGATATCTGTATCAGGTCCTCTTCATCTACAATAAACCTGACCTCGACAGTGTTCCTTGCCCTACGTACATACGCCTTGTGTTACAACATCGTCGTAACCACAGTTGTACTCATTCTGAGCATAGTGACACCGGCCACTCTGATTGTACGTTGTTCACCTCAATTCTGTCATTGCCTTGGGTGTGCTTGATATTCATTGCGGGCAGTATAGCGAAAGCGTCATGACCTTCACGTTTGTCTCGTCTGACGGCACATTTTCTGCATATTGTTTACCGATTTCCAACATTTCCCATCATGTAAACGTATGGTCAGTACAATCATGTTTGAAATCGATGGCCGTCACGATGCTGACTCTCCCATTTCAGGAGTAAGTTCCGTTGGAGAGCCGTTGGATATCAGTTGACGACTTTCTGCTACAGTAACTGGGGTGGCCGTCGCTTCCATGATCCTCGCCGAAGTCGTGGTGACCGTTATAACGTGGTCTACGACCTGGCGGGCTAGTATACACGGGAGATTACATCCAGGTTTGCAGGGTTCTGTCGCCTGCGCCCTTCTCGTAGACGGTATGATACACCCCTTGATACTACGACGTCCTGTTCATACCTCATGTGGCCACTAGGAAGCATCTATTTTATGTATTTTATCCGCACCACTGTGTCTTCCTGTATCTCCTACTGACTCGTCTGCCTGCTTCCAGCATTCTACTGGCTATCAATATCGTCTCTCTGGTTGTCAACATCAATGTAAGGACTTTTCATGGCCTCCAGAAGGGTATCATTGATATTGATTCGATCGGTCTTCCACAGCCATCAATCGACCCCACTGGCGTTCTGAGCACCTTACCTACCACGTACGCCCTTTTGATTCTTGCGAGCATGATGTAGCCCTCTAACACATGAATTATATCAGTTTACGACCTTTGGCCATTCACCGCTTCTTGATCCACCTTCGACAAGTGGTGTATGAAGATCAGACCACCGACACGAACCATCTCACAGGCTCTCGTGCGATGTCTCCCAGGTTTCGCAGCCAGTCAACTTCTCGAACGGGTACAATCATCGGAAACCTCGGTGAAAATCTGGAATCCATCTCCTCCGACAACGAGGAGGAGCGGGGTTCTGTTGATCTTACAATAGGTCACATCGAGGAAGAGGTAAATGGTGTACTAGAAATCAGAAGAGACGCTGAAATGTCTCGTGTTGGCGTATGACTTCGCTGCATAATAGACTATTTATCTCTACAATGGTCCGTACCACTCTGTCATATGCTTAGGAAAAGACTTCAGCAACGTCTTCATACGTCGCTCCACTGGTCTATCCCTGTCTTTGAATTATAATCTCCCACACTTCGGTCCGTCAACTCACGATATTCCCCACCGGTGAGAAATTGACAACGCCCTTCGGAAGACACGCGGTTGACGTAGAAAATAGGATAGTACACAATGATCTAGTAGAACTACAGAAAGGCGCAATGATGCGGGATGCTGGTGATGGTACTTGTACAGTGAATCGAAGTCTGACTCCAATAATAGCGACGTGGAAATCTTACACTAGGAGTGCGGAGTCAAAGGGGGAAGGCGGTCAAAAATACTAGAGCAAAAGACGTGCTGTGGTGGTATGTGTAAGTGTCCGAACGATGATGAGGAACCAATGGTGAGGTGGGAAGGGGTGAGATAGAAACGAAGTTGACGTTCATTCGTCCATTGCTTGGTCGTCGTCATCACTTATGCTGCCGATCTCGCTCATCTCTTCATCTTCCTCCTCTTCCTCCTTGTCTGCCGCAGCATCCGCCGCTTCCTTCGTCGCAAATCGTTGCACATACTCTATATCGGTGATCGGGCCCGTCAAAATTCGGTCTAATTGGTCATCGTAATTGGAACTTACCCTTGACCTTGATCTCGTACTCCTTAGGATGGCGCATCAGGAGAGCGGCCGCCTCGCCGTTTAGCGGGTCGTTGGGGTTTGGGTAGCGCAGAAGTTGGGGGAGAAATACCTCGAATATGTTGATCATATCTAATGATGCGCAGTAGTAAGACGCTGAGGATACTGTCCGCGCATGCAAAACACGACCAGACATACCGAACATTGGTGACCACGTCTGATTTATCACGTCGAGACACACCGAGCCGCTCCTGTATGAGTGTGCCGTGAGATGATTGGTAACGCGCCTCGGCAGCGAGACGTACAACTCATCGATATTAGGATGAAAAATCTTGTTCATAAAACCTATGCTAGGGGACTTGAAAGGGTATTGATCTGGAAGCTCAACGTGTATCTTCCACACACCGCCAGCAAAGGGCGCTGTCGAGCGAACGGGGGCCGCCGATTAGGCGACGGGTACTTTGTAATGAATAAAGCGCACGTACTCTCAGCAGGACCGTAGAACCGTACGTAGAATTCTTGCATATTGTCATTGACGAGGCTAACCTCGTAATCGGACATCAACCTGCACAATCCCAGAGATACGCAGTCGGTAACCTGTCGCCACAGTAGACCTCTGTAGTTGAGCTAGAAAGGTACATACATCTTCATGACGTCGGTCTCGATGCGACGTTTACTTGGAGTACTGTATATAACCGAAGAGGAGAGGATATATCATTAGCACCGCTGCAACAAAGCGTCGGAGATACCAGGAGTGGCGGATACTTATCATATTCGGCGACGACCTTACGGAGGTAGTGTGTTGGAGAGTAAGAAAGGGAGGGGGGCGAGGTGGGCGGGTTGTAGTCCCTGGACGATGGTATTCAGGCGGGTGGTGGTTGCGAGGAGGGTTGTGAGGTCGTATCGGATGGTGGTGGTCAGGTCGAGTAGCGTTAGGTCGCCCGAGTCGAGTCCACGCGATATTAGGTCCGGAGCAGCGCCGGCGGTCTCGGCAGAGCGCGGGGGTCTCCGTCTCTCTCTCGACACCTCTCCTTGGCTCACTACATCCATCTCCGCCACCGTCTGAACGAAATTGAATTCCTCGGTAGTCTTACACGGTTCACCTTCTTGAATTTCTGATTCACGAGGACTGATTCACCAACTAATTGTCCCCGTGTAGGACATGAGGCTTCTTCTGCCCAGAATTCAATGGGATCTTCGCACAACACGTTGATTTACCCCTCAGTCCCAGAGCGAACGTCAGTCCATCTGACCCCGGATTATCGTCTCATCTACCTTGCTGCCCAATAAGAGAACACAGTCTAGTCATCGTCTTGGCTTTATCGATCCCTGTGGTGACTCGAATTTTCTATCCACACTAGCACTCTCATGCCGGCATGTCGGTCTCTGGAACCGGTCCTACCGCGCAAACATCTCAGAAGCTCTGGCGAGGCGTGCGTGCCACGTCAGTAATGGCGTCGACGTGTTCAAATGACCGCGTTACATACAGTGGGGACCAGCCCTCTATGTGAACTTTATCCCCGGTTCAAAACCATGACCACTCCTCGACGATGCATGCCACCGCATCGTTAGAGCACGGATACGGCCTCTTTCCTCCGGTGAACCCAGCTTCGCGGATTCCTTTATCTGTAATGCTGACCTCTGACGCCGTCCCTATATCCACGCCTCGTTCTCTATACGCACGGAAGGATATCAGGGCAGCTATCAAACGTTGCAATGACAATGAGCAAGCGATATCTGTGAAACCTGCTTCAACGTATACCAACCTAGCCAGAAAAGCCCAAACGCAACAATGAGGACAGCTTCCTCCTGTGTTTGCGTGAGGAAACGCTCGTTTTGTCTGTGATGCATCACGATACTGACAAGTTTCAGCTAAGGTGGGTGTCACGCCACAGGACACATCGTGTTACTCACAAGATCGCCATTGAAGCTAGTGCCAACATAGCCACAGCGGTCTGCATCGAACTGTACGCGTCTGTACGCGGTGCTTGTCGATTCAGCGTCCTTATGCTCGAGAAACCGACACTCACGAAGATCGGTTGGCAGCAGCCTCAAGACCAGGTGCGCAATAAAAGCAGCCCCCGCCGCTATATTCATGGAAGTCAAACCTATTAGTTATATTCTGTCTCTTCGTGAGCACGCATCAGATCAGAGCACCTACCGGCCGCTAAAGACTGGGCTGGATGCCCTCGGAAAAGTGGTCTATCCATGCGTAGGGTACGTCAAAGATGGAGATAGTAGTGGGAAAGTACAGCATCTCTACCTCGACTCTGTGTAGTTATGATCTCTCTAGAGCCATCAACACGTTGTTCTCGTCTTTCGCTCAGCAGGTCGCCCCATCACACTATAACCACATTGTACCCAGCACATCAAGAAAACGTGTCGTGATACACAGCGTTCTAGCAGGCGTTATGCACGCGATGAAAAGTAATATGGACAGCACTGATCCTCCCTCTTCCATCGCCGAAGCCTGCCCTCATACGCGCGTTATGGTCATCAAAGGTCCATCACCGCAGCAGGCTCTACGTTATTGTTACAGACACGAGCGTTGTAGGACGGGAAGCGTTTCGTCATAGATAGTGTCGTAAATCAATTTGCGAGTATATCATCTTGTCATGTTGACCGGCTCAGGTTCGCAGATGCAGTGTGCCTATACGGAGGTCACCACACCAGGAACCTGCGTAATCGACGGCTGTCCATCAGGGCCTCGTTGAACGATCACAGAATGACCAGGTTGCTGTTCCACGACGTACCCGCCGTTCACCATCCCCTGCTGCCCGGGATACGCTTGCTGCATCGGGTATGGTGCTCCCGCCGGGTATGCGTAGGCGTGGCCCGGATGGTACATGCCCTCAGGCATGCCAGGGTACTGTCCGAACCACGGCAGCTCGAAGATGGGCTCGCTCCACGCGAATGGTCGACCCATTGCTTGAGCGCGCGTTGTTAAAGTTATGATGACCCATAGGTAAATGACGACTTCAAGCGAGCAATCAGCCAGTTTTAGGCACCAAGAACGGCATAAACGTACATAAAGCGAAGAGCATCCAAGAGAATGCTTCGATAACTCTCATCTCATAGCAGTAGGACCTGCTGCTGACTGCAAGGGATAAATCACATACGGACGGACACTATCACAGCGCGATAATTGCTTACCGGTGCCACTCTTCGTGGGTGTTCGCTGGTTTCCGAGCGCGTCGCATTGAATGCTGCCCATAATATCACTGGAAAACTATCAGAGAATTCTCAAAATATTGAAGACATCGACATACGCGCTCCATGCGCCCATGGCTGATTGGATATCAGTTCACCATTCAAAGCGCTACGACTCGAGAATTGCACTTACAGAGCCACAGCACAGCAAAGATAAATTGAATGATCGCTTCATACCAAGGTCTTGACCATCCAAACCTGCAAAGGCATAAGCCTTTTACATGGAAGCATGTCAAGTGAGAACCGACATTGTAAGGAAGCCTAATATAGTTAAGGACGGTACGACAATGGCAAATATTGTGAAGTCGCCTGCGATGGAAACAATTCAGCATGCTTAATAGATAATGCAGAAGCAAAATCGGTGTACTTACGATGAAGATCCGGCAAGAATATACTGCCTAGATAGGCTGCGATACCTAGGACTGTGGCAGACAGTAGCAAGACAATCACTGCGCTTGGCGGACCAGTAATTAACACCTGCCTCCGGTATCTTAGTGCCTTGCAGTCACGCACCGTAGCCGTAGTTACGCATGTTCATGAATAGTTGCGTCATCTACATTCAGTGCTCTCAGCGATGTCATTCGCGCAGGTAAATTCAGACCAACCTTGCGCTAAAGTTCAATTGGTTCGTGAGCCGCTGCTATGGCCGTGCTATCGCGTTAGGTGTTGAACTTTGGTATATAGAGACGGGTATTGAGACGTGTGGTATTTCGAAGTGGATGGGGGATCAGGTTGCAGAAGGGTCAAGGGCAAGACGGAGAAATGGAGGACTCCAGTAGCTGCTCCGTGCCCTCGAAGTGATGTTCGAATTGCCCACGCGTTAGGGAGCGCGCGCCTTGATTACCTTACGTAAGAGAATGCACGTGTGGGTGTCATACACGTGCATATCATGTGCTTAATTACATGCGCGTCATGAACGAGTTCGACCCCCCGCAAAGGCAGACGTAATTTCCCAGTGGCGAACTCGTATATTGTGTCCAACGTAAGATAATATACAGCGAAGGTACCACGATGACCGCTACAAAGTTCCGTTATGAACGAGTGTGTGTAGTTCCTATGTTCCTATGTTACAATTTTACAATGCTTCCCAATAAGAATACATAACGGCTTCCCGCAATCAGCAGGCCGCCTCGTCTAATAGTGTGTCGTAACATCGCGTGTGTCGTATACAGGGAGCATATCACCGCCGGGGTGATGCATCTCTGTGGAACTTATCCCGGGGCTGTCGTGAATGCGCCTGGTCAGGTACATGTGCCTTCTCAGGAGGAGTGTGTGGGATCCAGTAGACGTAAGTCGGCGCTTCGTTTCGGGTAGGCGAGCTGTGACGCATGGCTGGCGGACGACGCTGTGAAGGCCGCTTCTCTGACCGTCCGCGCTCCTCGCGGGTAGCAGGCACTTCACGAGCGCCACCTGCTTCACGCGGGCGTTGGACGCGAGATGTAGAGCGTTTCGCGCTGACCGGAGCAGGGAGAAGCTTGCCGGTTTGCGCGTCGGGACCTGCGAACCAAGGGAAAGCTGTGACCGAATACAGCCAGACATGGTTGTTGCCCCAGCGGTGGTGCCGGACAGCGAGGACCAATAACATAATCATGAACGCGAAAACTGCCGGAGGTATCAGTCCAATTCCGTGAGAACAGACACAAAGACATACTAAGAATAACGTTGAAGAAAGAGAAAGCTTCCAGGACTCTGTATTGAGCGTGGTATGTCTCGGTGTTGACTGCGATGATCATAGTCAGCGCTCGTTTCAGTCAAATCGAAGAGCAGCACTTACATCCCGGCATAGTCATCGGCTCTTGGGCGTCCACAGTTGAGAAACACTCTACTTCCGAATCCGCTGACTCAGAAGAAGCCAGGAAGGCACCAAGTGCTGATGTAGGACACGACAATTAATACCAATCGAAAGTACTGCGTGAGTGGACATACCAAGCCAGAGGACGCCAGAAAGACCCAAGCAACCCAGCTCAATCCTTGTCGATATAGGATTGCGGTCTCTCCAAAAGCCGAAGCCAAGCCTAACAGCCCACGAGTCCTCTCAGTCAAAGCAGACACTCCAAATGAGAGACTGGACTTACAAGGCGAGCATAATCAACAAGCTAGCACTGCAGACAAAGATTGCGAATGGGACGAAGCGTGCTGAACACAAAGAGACAATGAGTACAGTGCCCAGCATGACAGACAATGAAAAGACGACGCACTGAGGTCCGACGATTCCAACAATGTACTGAAGTGTACTGCGAGGGCGAGACAGATAATTGTCCATGCCAGTACTGACACTATCATTCAGGACTTGGGTCAGCTTTGCTCTCGGGTAGACGTCTCAGCGCAGTGCGGACTCACCATAGATGCAGGCCCTGATGATGTTGAACACGGTAGGCATTCTGAGGCCTGGTATGCAACAACAGGATCTGGCTTTAGGCGGGGGAGGTCTATTCGATTGTGATGTGTGTCGACGGACACCATCTCTCCTGCTATTTGAGGCCCTCATTGTGCGATTCTATCCGCAAAGCGCAGTGTCGGAAGAGCAGACAGCGAAAGCACCTTTTAAAATGAAAGAAACGAGGATCAAGGAAGGACGGTTCAAACTCCCCCAAGGCGCAAGGGCGAACGGAAGGCTGCGTCCCTCTGCGCGATATGTGAATCTCGATCCCACGAGGTGCAGGCGTGTCCTGGATCACGTTCCGCCGAGTTGTCGGTAGTACCGGGGAGAGCTCTCGAAGAGTCGATGATAGAGCTTATCCGCGGTGCAGGACGGTGTGCAGAGCTGAACGGGGCTGCTGCACGGAGGGGGCGACCTGGAGGAAGCTCGCCCGTAGGCATGGTCGACACGGCAAGTTTATAACCCTGCAGAGCGAAAATTTCTCCCATTGTCGGAGCGGGGCCTGCGCGCCCAACAGACGGGGCCAGTGATGATCGCTGAAGGCCACGGCATCTTGACATTCTCGTGGAAACCATCCGCCTCGTGGCGGGCATTTCAATCTCTGTCCTGAAGTCAAATGGTGTGGTTGATAACACGGATCTGCCTTAAGTGAGTGCGAGCGCCCGAGCAAAAGGCGGGGGAAGCGCTCTCGGAGATGGCCACCGGGCCACCCTCGGAGACAATTGCCTTCAAGCTCTCTCACCTTCCCACCCTCGATGCAACATTATCCCGCTGCTCACTAGTCCCATATTGTCCGAAGCGAATGCATTTCGAGAAAACCTGTGTACGTGGTCTATCACTGTCCGTTGTAAGAAATTGAATTCCAGATATCCTGGTAGGCCGATACATTTCGCGAAAAGCGTCCTATTGTTATTGTTGACTTTCTGCCTCCGCTCGGAGAGCTGCACCCAACGCCGCATATTGGGCCAAGCATTCTGGATTCTTCAGAGTGGCCGGGTTGACGCTTGAGACGGGGGCGCCGTTGATGATCTGATGGGGGATCAGACACGAAAGCGCAGCAAGGCAAGCAACCTCTGTACCTTCTTTACCGGGACCTCGACACGTTTTCCTGTGAGAGTGTACGGGATGTCCTCTACCTGAATAACCTATAGGATAGCGTGGCACAAAGCGTAAAGCAACGTTCCAGGGCTTTAGTTAGGACGATGTGCCGGTGGCAATCACAGGATCAACTTGCCTTTGCAGGGACATGCCTTGCGCTCCTGCGAGTTCTAATTTCGTGCTTGATCCTCTTCTCAAGCTCTTCAGAGAGCGTCTCCCCTTCCAGAAGCTTGACAAAGAGTATCACACGCTCGTCTGCACCCTGAGCTATACTCTGGCCAACAGCGAGACAGTCCACGATGGTATGCGCGTGGTGCGATGCTTCAGGCGCGAAACACATGTCTATTACCTCGTACAGCTCAGCTGACCCAAAGCGCACGCCACCAGGGTTGCTGATAGTAGAAAACAAAGCGTCATTAACGATACAGGGTCTGCACAATGAATGCACTCACAGGACTCCGTCACTTCGTCCCAACATAATCAAACCGCCCCCATTGCCTGCCCGCGAAGGCGTGATGATGATGTGGTCACCGTGGACTGCAATAATTATTTGAGCGGTGCCCCCCTAAACGTTATAGCAGCGGCACTCACACCACACGTCCTTGAACTCCGAGAAATACGCTTGTTGATATCTAAGCTTAGCAGCGGCCACATCAGCGGGTTTCCCATATCCTGGCAAGGGCCAGAAGCCGACAGGCTGGCATGGGAAAGGTTTGAGGCAGACTAGTTCGCCGGCCTGGCCCGGATCGCACTTGCGACCGTCCGGCGTGTACGCCTCCACAGCCATACCCAACATCCGACATTGCAACTCCCCACGGTAGACCGGAAGGGCACTGTTCATACCAGCAAAAAGCGAGCAGATGTCCGTTCCACCTGGAACAGCGCGGTTGCCTTAGCGAGGGACACAGGACGGATCATGCGCCACGGACCTGTGATAGAGCCCAATAGAACGTTCGGCGAGATCTGCTCGTATACATAATCGAACAACGGAGCACTCAATGGAGAACCTGTTGAATAAATGTGGCGGAGAGTTGAAAGTTTGTGGAAGGCTTTCGGGGTCTTATAGCATTTCTACGTATCAGGAGGCACGTTCAGCTTGCACTGTGCTTCAAGAAGCTTCGGGAACAACAGAAGCTCGTTACTCACCGAGAGCTGATCGAGGTACTTTGCACTAGTCCCGAAGATGGTGATTCCGAGTTCGTCTACGAGGTTCCATAGGTATGCAGGATCGCGCAGAGGGCTCCCGTCGTAAAGAATCAGCGTACACCCAAGCGCGAGACCGCTAACGAGGTAGTTCCACATCATCCACCCGCTACAGAGACAGTCAGCCGTGCGCAGCCATCAATTTTCGCAGCTTGGGAGAAGACTGACGTGGTCGTGTAATAGAAATACATATCTTCCGGCTTCAAATCTGCGCAGATGCCGAGTTCCTTCTGCATCTGCAGCAGCATGCCGCCTGCACGGTGGACAATAGGTCTGCGGAACGAGCAATTTCACCATGCAGCACAAGTATAGTAATCGGACCACGCCTTACTTTGGCCTGCCTGATACATCGTGGGGGCGACATATATTAGCTGCTGTCGAGACCTGAAGCATGCACCCGGTGAACGCGTACCAGTTGTTCCTGAACTGAATAAGATCCATAGAGGCCAGTCAAACCCTAGACGTGCCCACTCTATCTCCCCGTCCGGCGTGCGCCCTAATTTGCGTTCCCTGCCTGCCTTGACGAACTTGTCGAACGCGAACCACGCAGGATCCCACCCGCCGCGGTCATCTGGATGATGTGGTTGAGGCACTACCACCACAATGGGCGTCAGACCGGCGCGTTCGCGTAGCCCCACCAAAAGTTCCTGAAGCTTGGGAATGTGGGGATGCACCTTGTTGTTGTAACTGTGGGGTACATCAGTATGTTTGAGACTATACGGGGATCGCACTCACACGACCGAGTTCACGGAGAAGATTAGACTAGGCTTGACTTGCTCAAACCTGAATAACGGGTTAGCAGCTTTGACAAGACGTCTGTCGATTTATCACCTTTCTAACACCCCTTCAGGTCCAAAATCTGCGGCAGCACTGACCCAGATGCATCCTGGCGATACGATAGTGAGACTACGTGTTCCATGCATATATGTATAGGCGCAAAGGGCGAACTCACCGATAGCAGATGCCGCCAGACATGCCGCAATGTTCTCCTGCGAGTCAAGCACACATCAGAAAACTGGCCGTACGGTAGCAGTCGCGATAGCAAAGAATGCAACTCTATGGAACTCGAGTCTGCGAGACGTGCTCACGGGCGCCCGATGCGGAGACGAGTCACTTTAGAGGAGATGGAAGCGAGCGAAACATACAATGCAATTGGAGGAGTATGATGCGACACGGTCACCAGGCTTCAGTCCGAACGCAAGGAGGGCCGATACGAGGTCGGCGACAAGCAGATATAGGTCGGAGTAGGTCACCCGACGTAGAGCGGGATGAGGATTGCTCGGTTCGGGTTCGGCTAGACGATGACTCGTACGAGACGCTTACAGAGCACAGAAGTAGCAGAAGACTTACTGGCTTCGATAATCGCGGTTTTCTGCGAGCGGCAGCGCAGCATGTTTTCCGCCCAGTTCACCTTCGCGTCTGTGAACCATGGCGGATTCGCAGGAGGTAAAGCGGAAGCATCCACGACATGCTCGCCCTTGTAGCCGATAGTGCCTGTCTCGTCCCAGACCTCGCTCCAGAAATCGTCGATGCGGGTGGTGGACCAGCTCCAGAGGTCAAAGTAAGTTTCTAGGGACAGGCCGTACTTGGCGTTTACACGCTTGATGAAACGGCATGTACGCGTAGTTTCCACGGCCGTCGGTGTGTACAACGGTTTCGTGTCATCTCCGGGCGAGCCAAGCACGTTCCCCGGGGAACGCAAGGAAGCCATGTCCAGAATTCAGGAAGACGTCGCCTACCGTGTGACACCACGCCCAGGTGATAGACACGGAATTCAACGAGATGGATGCGCAAGGGTCGGAGTTTCACATTGGATGATGTACGATATATAGCCGTCTGTCAGAATTCAGCGAGAATGAGACGATAACGGACTTGCTCACCCTCGACTTAGCAGATGGTCGCTGTCGCCGTCGAACAATTGCGGAGGCTTCTCACAAGCGGTGGGGGATTGACCGACGCGGCGCTTCGCGTGGGCGGTAGGATTTCAATCTCGATCGGCTAAGTCATTTGGTGGTGTTATCTGGCAAAAGCCTAAAGGACATTATTTTATGCGGGTGCGGCAAGTCCTTTTATGGGCGTATCCGCGTTACGATAAGCCTAGGACAAGTCTATGACTGATCGGCGGGTTGTGTGCCGAAGAGTGTGCCGAAGCCTGAGTCAATAATTTTGAGTCTGGTGTGATTGCTGCGTCGGTTTATAAAAGGCGGTTGTTTCGTTTCGCAGTCAGTGACCAAGCCTTGGCCCAGTTTCACCACACGAACGTGCGACGGACAGCGCTCTCTCGCACTACTTTCCTGCTATCGCCTGCTTATACCGCACTGCTTAGATCTCGGACCTCTCCTCACGTTTGTCCATCTTCCCTCATATCAAAAGGCGCGAACCTCCCGCACAAGCCTTTTCGCACCCAGCCTTTCGCCTCCACATAGACCCAATCTTGTTCTTATAAAACCCGCAGTTCTCGCACCGTCATAGACCCTTTCCCTCCGACTATATATTCCCCGTGCTGCAACGCCACAACCCCCAACATCTGCTCTCCCTCTCCCTCGACACTACAATCAAACTATCAGCCTTTACTCGTCTCCTCGCGTAACTTGCAGCACATACCTCATGGATCGTCTGCTCGCCCCCCACTCCCCTGAAGCCGTCGCTCACACCCATGTCACGTAAGTTTCACACACCGCGCACCGTACATACCGGTCCTAACCCCCTTTCTGTAGCGAGAACGTGTTCACATGGGACACCGAGCATGCGTCGCTGAACGAGAACCTCATCGCCGGCTGTGCATCGTACCAGTCATTCAACCGCTACCTCGTTGGCTCCGACCTGTACCTCCTGCCACGGTCAAGAACAGAGCTCGAGAATGTGCTGTGCGTACCGCCATACCCTTATCTCCAGACGCGCGACGCTAATCCCCCTGCTTACAGTCGGAGATACGCTTACGACGCTATCCACAATACGATCGCGCAAGCGAGGTCAGAATTATCTCCAGGTGGATACAGCCGGGTACGTCGGCCTGTTCTTATTTCTGTTGCATTACGTATACTGACGTTATAATCTGCAGATGTGCCATCTTGTAGAGGCCTCTATCAGGAAGGTTCTCGACGAGAACGACAACGCTGCTCACCTGCTCGAGCTGCACAAGCCCGCGCACGTCGAGTCCTTCAATGAGAAGGGCATGTCGCATCCAGCCAGTGCACGGTTCATCCGTATCAAATAGACGACTCTCGCCCCACCCGTTGCTCCTGCTATCGTTGTCTCTCGCCACGCGTATGATCGCTTCGCTCTGTGTTAATATTGATATTTTCCCTGCACCTCACCCCGCAATTGTAGCATCACCCTCCATCCGACCCAGTTTATTGTTATTTCACCAGACGAGTGATTATGATACCCATAGGCCTGTAATTCTGTACTGAAATTAGCACACCAATGACACTGTACTCCTCTCCTGTTCATGGCCGAGTGTGGCGCGATAACGAGTGAGATCCATGCGGACCAACAGACGATGCAACAGCGTGAGTGTGGACGGAGCAAGCAGTGGTTCGGTATCAAGATGTCACTGTTCTCACACACAGCTCGCCACCGCGCACATCACTGCGTCGCCTGACCCCAGCGACGGAGATTGTGGCCGGTGTCTGCCGAGGACCAATGAGGTGGCGGGGACTCGAGAGACGCGCTGGGGAGACGCTCTGGGAGACGCCGCACCCGGTCTCCTGCAACTCGCAAGGTCCCCATCTCCGGCGATTGCCGCAGCCCACTGCCCCTTTAACGCCCATAGTTGGTCGAATGTGCGTTCTTGCCAGACTCACGACGAACGTGCGAGGACTGTCAGGGTGCTTGCCAGGCGTCTTCTCTACTCGACTGCAAAGGCTGCTTCAGTCCAGCTACCGTCGCTCCTTATGCTCGTCTGACCATATAGTCCAGTCACCCGAGCACACCTCAACACACAGCTGGTCTTTTGCTTTCTCTTCACGCCCGCGACATGCTTCAGCACAGCGTGCTACTCCTTCTCCTCGTCTTCGGCGGCCTCCAGGACACGTTCGCGGCACCCGCACAAGTGCCCATCGATATCGGTGCGGTGGCGACACGTACGTCTACTCAACTGCTTGCGTGTTCTCGGCTGAATTCCGACTCGTGTGCCTGCTCCTCCCGCTTAGGTCCCCGTCGCAAGCTGCACGGACGTTTTCTCCATGTAACGGACATCCATCCGGATCCGTTCTACACGGTTGGCGCCTCGGAGAAATCAGCATGTCACAGGCAGAAGCCCAAGAAGGCAAAGCCCCGGGCTGGCGTGTTTGGGATGCCCTACAGGTGCGTACATTCGCGTACGGTCCGCCGGGTCGTCGTCCTGAACTTTGAACGTGTCCAAACAGTGACTGTGACTCCCCATTGACCCTCACGAACTTTACGCTGGATTATCTGGATAAGCAATGGTCGTCTGACATCGATTTCGTCGTTTGTGCGTGTTTGCTCCGAATAATTCTACCCGAACCTATTCATTGACGACGCTTCGCGTACTAGGGACCGGAGATAGTGCACGGTGAGAGGGATTAATGTCGCAGGAGCTCGCTTCGGGCTTACCATACATTGCTAGACATGATAACGACCGCAAACAGCCTAGAACACTCAAGGAGATCTATCAATTGAATCGCGCTATGGCGAAGAGGATGGAGGAGATCTTCGTCAGCAAGGGAATCCCTGTTATACCCAGTATTGGTATGCAAGTCATTTAGATTCGATCGTGTTTCAGTCCTGACCCTGGTTCTCTTCTGTTACGTTTCGTGTAGGCAATAATGACGTTTGGCGTAAGCGGTATCCTTACCGGCCTCAGCAATTCACTCTGACTCTATCCAAACTCTTCCATTCTACGCAGCGCATGTGAGCCGGCTCTACGATACGTAACTGCGGGAGCTAAAGCTAACTCAACCTTTTTTCTAGAACATTATGATGCCAGGTTTGTGGTTCAGCTTCGACAAGTAAAGTATCCTCCCCGGCTAAGCTGTTCATACACAGGTCCCAACGACGTTACTTTTGAGTTTTCCAGGTGAGATGCTTGACAATTTCGTATACGCTTGACTCATCCAATCGCTCTGGCCAGCATCTGGAAGTCCTTTGTACCATTCCACTCTTATCAGGTTTTCCAACGAGGTGGCTATTATTCTGTCGAAGTAATCCCGGACGCTGTAGCTGTTATCAGCCTCAACACCATGTATTTCTTTGACTCCAATAAAGGTTCGCTCGCCTCTGCCTCTAGTGTTAAGGTCTGCTGACATATAACCATGCCAACGCGAGCAGCTGTGGGAGGATGTGAGGTCAAAGATCCTGAAGACCCTGGGAACCTGCAGCTTGATTGGCTGAGCGTCCAGCTAGCTAATTTCCGAAGTAGAGGCATGCAGGTAACGTGTCTACTCACCTTCGTCAGAAGCGTATCGGGAGCAATGTTATCTGACCATTTTGACGCTCACAGGTGTGGATCAGCGGTCACGTCCCGCCCTCTGCAAGTAACTACCATCCGGAATGCGTAAGTCCGCGAACCTTTAGTACGGTAGCGCCTTGACTGATGTTCTGTTAGCATGTTCGATATCTCGAGCTCTCCCTACGGTATCAGGATACGATCCTTGGGCATCTATATGGTGTGAGTGGTGGCGCAGTTCCTAGTGACGAGAGCCCAGCTTATGTTCCATATCATCTGTTCTAGCATATGAATGCTGATCACGTCTGTTTCTCAATAATGTCAATTTCGGGTTAGCGGAACTGACGCCATTTAATTAACCTAGTTCTTCTTTATGGATGCCCGGAAGATGCGTAGCCGGTCGGAGGACGATTCAGAGGAGTCACCTGGTGCCTCCTCCAGCGAGGTCGACACACTCGGCAAGCACAAAGAGCTCTATACGACGCTGCTCAAGGACTTCAATCAGATTTCGAAGGCCGTGGAGAGGCAATACGGCAGCCTCGCTGTCGTCAACGTCGCCCCCTCGGTCGTGCCCAATCCGTATCTGCCTTCGTTCAGAATCTTCTCGTACAATATCTCAGGCACGGCGTATAACCCAGGCGATGTCGGTGACAGCAGGCACGGAGAGCGGGCAGCAGCGGGAGCCGCAGACGGATACGCACCCCTTCGCCTTGGAGACTTCGTGGATCGCAAATCTGAATGCAATGAAGCCGCGTCCGGCAACTATACGTGGGCATGCCTGCTCTCGGAGCCGTGGCACACCAGCCCGGACTCACCCTCGCGCACGAACACGCTGTGGTCGCCCCTGGGATACGCGCAGGTGCGGGTTTAATTGCAGAGTTTGCGCGCGGTCTGCGCGCAGCGTGCCACCTGTCCGTTGTCGCCTTTCTGATTTCCTTTTCTCCCTGTCTACCACAGTACTACCTGCCGAACATGAGCGGGACCGAGAAGCATCCGCCCAAGTGGAAGCTGGAGTACCTGACGTTTGCGCCTGCGCGGCTTCACCCTCCCGCGGGCGCTGGGGCCGGCGAGGCACTAGTGAAGTTTGACTACCCGGTGCCGTTGAAGCACTTGCCGCGCTCGTTGCGGAACGCGACGGTGACGAAGAGCAAGTACGCGCCGTACAAGATGGCGGACCTGACGGTGCCGTCGTGGGCGACGTTGGCCCGTCGCCTGGCGAAGACGAAGAACGAGAAGCTGCGGCGGCGCTTCAAGAAGTACATGTACATGGGAGCCGGCGAGGAGCGCTGAAGCAAGGGGCTGATGTTGTACTATTGTCGCTGTAAACATATCGGTGTATACTATTGTGTGGCGTGCGTGCGTGCGTGCTATGAAGCGTGTGTTGTTGTTGTGTTTAACGGCGGTCAACGCTTTCACGGAGGATGGGATGCGTCTCCCATAAAAGGAGTCGGTTGCCTTGACCACCGACGACAGCGAGCCTCTCCCATCTTGCAAAAGCAGCATTCCATCACGCACAGATCTCTCTCCCAATCAGCCCAGGTCACGGTGCATCGACTGAGGCTGTAGTTTACCCTCTCTCTCTTTCTCGTCGATAGATCTCCGGGCACCCTCTCTTGGAATATCTACCTCGTACAGCTTGTACTACGAGACCGTCTCTCCTTTTCCCGCACCTTGTTCTTCTTCTGCTCGCAGCCTCCCTCTCGCCCACTCTTTTTTCTTCTTCTTGCAGCCGGTCCTGACAAGAGGTGTTTGTGTTGCGCGGCGTACTCGAGTCTCTCGCCTGCCCATTCGCCCTCATCATCATTTCTCGCCAGTACCGTTTATCATCCGGCGGGGCTTTTTCAAACTGCTTTCGAGCCGCCTTTTTGTGTCCGCGCTCGCTGCATATCGTTTCTTGTTCCCATTCCATCATCTGTCCGGTGTAGGCTGTGTCGCCAGAGTTCATCATAGTCCTCATCACCCGCACTCTTTTCTTCGCTAAGACCCTGCCGCCTGTTAATTGTTCTGGGATCCCTCTCTCGATCCCCCCTTCGCCCTTTCTGCTCACCGGCTGGCCCGTGTACCTTACCTTTCCCTCTCCTACTGCCACTGCATCTGCTGCTGCAACCCACTCTCATTCGTCGTATCTATTGCGTATCTTATGGCTGCTGTAAATCTTCAAATGATGGCCGCCAATTTACCCTTCGACTTCATCCCTAACCATCACCCTCACTCTCGCTCCAACTCTGTCTCTTCGTCCTCCTCTCACTCGCCAAATTCCCGCCCGCAGTCTTCCCAGGGTGTCGCTTTCATGCGCAATTCGGCTGTATTGCCCTCGGGTGCCGATGATTTGTACCGTGCGTCCTTCTATCCACCCCTCCCGTACAAAGGTGATCACACAAGACATCCTTCCGATTCCTCCCTCTCGTCCGGCTACTCGTTCTCATCCTCTGGCCTCCACACTCCAGGCGACTCCCCTCCCAATCACAACCTCTCCAATCCCGCCCTCAAGGGCCATTATCGCCCCACGCATATCCGCGCCAGGGTCGCTGCGTCACCATATCCCCGCGACACAGAAAGCGTGCACTCGTCCTCCAGCGAGACTGAAGACATGGCCATGTACCTCGGCCCATCCGCCAGCGACTACAACAACACCATGTTCGCATCACCGCAGATGTTGGGCGGCAGCCCCGACATGAACCCCGCTGGGGCCTTCGGCAGGATGACCATCAGCCCTGATCACGCTCTGGAGAAGCTCGCCGCTAACGTGCGAGCCGCGACGACGACGAGTGCGTCGGACAGGGCGAAGCAAATATTCGTTCAGGCATGGTGCGCTGTCTCTCCTTTCTGAGCTTGCTTTGTTCTCACCGCCACATCATCGTCCCTCACGCAGGCTCACGGCCAATTACGCACCCTACCCCGACGGAAATGTGCCCCGACAAGGCCTCTACTTCTCTTATCGGCGTGTTTGTGACCAGTATGGGATCCCTCACATTAACACCGCCACGTTAGGAAAGGCCATCAGACTGTGTTTCCCTACAATCAAAACAAGGCGTCTTGGGGTCAGGGGAAACAGCAAATATCACTGTACGTGCTCCCGCCCAACTTCTCGGATCACGATCATCATGTCAGGGTACTGATCATCCGTCGTTTCCCATCTCGAGCAGATTGCGGCATACGTCCTGCGACGTCTGGGGAAGCCGAATTCCTGCAAGATTACATCCGGAAATCCAACAACAACGCAGCCCAGCACTCTGTCAACGCCGCGCGCCTTGCCAGCGAGCAGGCCGAGGCGACGAATCGCGGGGACGAGCGTTCCGACGAGGACGAAGAGGACGAGTCCGAGGCCCCGAGCTCTGGAAATGTGTCCAAGCGCAACTCGCTCAACCTATCCAACGGCGCGAAAAACCCCGCCATCTTCCCCGACGAGAAGACCCCGACGGCCGCGAGCCTGCTGTCGCAAGCCCAGGTGACACAGCGGCCTGCATCGACCACTTTTCCCACTCAAGCGCCCATTCGCCGCCACACGGGCCCCGGCGATGCAGCCCTGGCTGTGCCCTCGCAGTCGCCGTCGGGCGGATCGGCGCCGCTGCCCATGATGCCTACGCCGAACATGTTGAGCGTCCGCCAGATGATGCACTTCCCGAGCATCGAGGAGGCGGTCGGGGTCAACTCCACGTCGCCCCAGGGGATCGCGGCGCGCGAGGTCTGGGGATGGTTCCAAGACCACCTCGACGCCCTTCTCGAGAGCATGAGGTCTTTCCGCTTCGATCAGTTCGAGATGCACGTCCGCACCTTCTGGTCGAACCTCAACGGCGCCCATCGCGAGGTTGTGCACGCCCCTGCCATCGCAGGGCTGATGGCCAAGGCGGACGCAATCGTGTATGATGTACGTGCATCTTCCCTGCTGCGTTTCATGCTAGAAGCTCACTGCATTTGCGTTACAGGAAATTTTAGAAATGCTGCGTTCGCAGATGCTTTCTCCGATTTCGCCGCAATCACTCGGTGGCCTGCGTCAGCTCGCGGACAAGATGGAGAAGATCCTTTTGGTCGCGCTTGAAAACTACGGAAACACTTTCGTCGAGCCAAAGGTGGAGCTCGGCGCGCGGTTCGGACATCTCGTCTGTGCGTATCTTCTCCCGGCAGTGGCGCGGGAACGGATCGCTGAAATTGCCTCTTTTTGCAGTGCGCTTCCTTGATATGTATCAAGTGACGCAAGCCCTGAACACCGTCCTCACCAACCCGAAGCAGCTTATGGACATGCGTCGTTCGTGGGAGAAGATTGATTTCGACTCGGTGCGCAACCAATCTGCGCTTGTCTGCAACTGCAGGCACGAAGACCTGCAACAGTTACTCGAAGGGGAGTTCCTGGGCCTTTTAGAGAGCCTGGGAAAGAGCCCTGAACCCGTAAGGGACGTAATGGCGTGGGCTGACAAGTGCTGTGAGCGACTGATGGGACGTGGGCCTGATGAAAGGAGCACAATGAGCTCAAGGAGCGTATTGATACGGTGGGGTTATGTGACAAGCCAAGTGATGCGGGACTTAGTGAGTGGAGCTTGTTCTACACGCGTCGTGCCTTGTCTAACTTCTTTCCGCAGACCATCCGAAGCGACCCCGCTTTTGGCGCATTCCAAATACTCAAACTATTCCTCGAGTACGTGTCGAGACGGTGTGCTCTACATTGACACTAGCTAACCTGTCATTTCAGCGACTGGATCGCTCTCAACGTCTTGAGGAGCGTTGCGCTATCCACCAACTCCGTGGCAGCATCCGTCGAACCGATGATGCAACAACAATTCTTTTCTCTTTCGCCGATGGCAGGCCAGGAGAGCTTCGGAAACCCCTTGGACGTCCGGCCGTCAATGATGGCACACACGCCAACCACGTCCAGCATGCTGGCCGCACTCCAGGCCGACACCTTTGGCAGCGCGCTCGATCCGAACTCAAATGCCTACGGCACCGACAGCTTCGCGTCCCTCTCGTACCTGGACCCGTCGCCGATCTCCAGCAACCCGGAGGATCCGTTATCTGTCAACTCGTCGGGGCTGTCGTTCCCGGACTACGTGACGGGGACGTCGTTCGACGTCTCGGCTTTTACACCACAAGAATTGGGACTGAGCGCGTCTGGCACGCCGCCGTCGACCACCAGCGAGTCGGAAAACAACGAGTCCGAGGTAAAATCAGAGTCATGAAATGGACAGATATCGTACTCTTTCGTTGCCGCTTGTTGTCTTTTTATACGGTGGTCGCACGGATTCTATTATACATCGCCGTCGGGACTAATATTCTCTGCTTTCATACCTCTGTTTCTCTCTCTGCTTGCATAATTATTACGTGCCTGGTCCCTGTATTGCCCTCTATTTCCTTGCTCTTACCCGTACTCGTAGCCACAATGAGATAGTATTGTCACCCTGGATTACGTCGCTGTTTTGTGAGCAGAAGATTCATACAAAGATAGAGTATGGAAGAGGAAGGATTGACGTCCGGCGAGATACAATCTGATCAGTAGTACATATCACTGCGATCACTATTGCTCGGCAGCTTCTACAGCTGCGGCCTCCTCTTTCACAACCTCCAGCTTCTCTTCTACCTCGCCGTCTGGCACTGGGACCGACGGGTCTGCGTCCCCAACAGCGGGGGTTGGAGCAGGCTCTGCGGGTACCTCGCCGCCACCGTTTGGTGGTGTCAACTCGGTTGGTGATGTTGACTCTGCCTTCTTGTCCTGCTTGCCGGTGAGCCGTGCGATCTCCTTCTCCGCCTTCGCCTTGTTCTCGGCGGTGACGCGAGCCTGATTCGCCTCAAACCACGACTTCTTCGTCTTCAGGTCCTCGACGACGCGAGGAAGATCGGTTGAAGACGCTGGTGGCGGGATCGATAACGAGAGAAGGGCGGACAATGTGGTCAATGGAACATTTATACGGTCGCTTGTCGCCTCGGAACCGTTGGAGTCAGTGGTATGTGTACCCTTGGCGCCGTGCTTTTTGGACTTCTTCTTGCCCCCACCGCCAACAAAGTAGCTATCCTCCTCGTCGCCCTTCTTCTTCCGTACAATCATGCCCTCTGCCGGTGCAGCTTCTACTTTCCTAATCTCCAACTGTGGTACGCCCGCAAGGTTGGCCTTATCTTTCTCCTCCGTCGACAACTTTGGCGGCGCAGAAGACTTGCCGGAGAAGTAGTCGATGAGGGTTTGGCAGTCTTCGATTTGCGCTTGGAACGCAGGCATTTCAGCCTCCTCCCGCAACCGCTCTGCCATCTCTGCCCTCTTCCGCTCCTCCTCCTCAGCACGCTGCTGTCGCGCTCTCTCGGCACGTCGCGCCCGGTCTTCGTTCACCTTCGCCCAGTAGTGGTCGTTCGCCTCGCGGTAGCGCTGCGTGGAGTCGCGTTTCTGGTTGTACAGATCGTCGAGTTGACCCTGGAGCTCGGTTCGCTCGTCCATGAGCTTACTGCGAGCGGCATACGCCTTGTCGCCCTCAATTTTCAGCTGGTCAAGCTCGGCCTGGATCGCGTCATACCGATCCGACATCGCTTTGCCCTCCGGGTCGTCGAGCTTCTTCTTGAGCTCATCGGCAGCGGCACGGTCTGCGTCAATGGCATCCTGCTCAGACTGGAAGCCCTCAACTATCCGCCGGTTGCGCTTGTAGTGGCTTATGTCTGCAAGGGCTCGCTTCTCCTCCGCGACCTTCATGCTGCCTGACTCGACCTGTTTCTCAAGTTGGCTGCAACCGCTCAATAACGGCGTAACACGTTCATTTCACCATAAGACATACCTGATGGCAAGCTCTACTTCGGCAACTGTCTTGAACGGTAGTTTCGCCTTGGCAGTGTTGAGATCCTTGGTCTGACGCACGAAATATGGTGAAACCTTGATCTTGAACACTGTTAAAATTGCGTACCTTCTTGTCAATACCATCCCGCAGAGTCCGGAGCTGTTCGAAGATCTTCGAGCGGGTTTGTTTGATGTTTCCCTGATCGTTGCGGATCTCCTTAAGCTCTGCAATGAGCTGGTTTCTCCGCTCCTGGCCGGGACCGCCCTTGTTACCGAGAGCGATCTTATCCTTGACCTCGCTCTATTCCGTGAAGCAATGCAATAACACGAATGAGCTTGAGATCAAAGACAGAGAACACAGCTTTCCGAAGAGTGGCCGGACAACTAAGTACTAACCAATTTACTTTGCAGCGCGTCAATTTCAGCCTTGATTTTGCTCTGTTCTGCATCGTACACGGCCTTGTCTGGTCTGCCTGAACCATACGTGGTGGGATGCTCAGGTGCAGATAGAGAAGCGACAGTAGTGACAGGTGTCGATGTGCCAGTCGAGGATGCTGAAGACTTGGATTTCTTGATAGCACCACCAGTACCGTTCTGGGCAGACTTTGGTTTTGCAGAGGCCATGTTAGAAGGTAGTGAAGTTGAAGGGGCTTGAAGAGAAGACTAAAGAGTAGTCTTGCTTTTTGAGTAAGAGTGGATACGAACCAAGAAGTGGTTGCAGTCGTGAGAAGGCGGTCGGGTATGAATTCAAGAGAGGTTCAGTGTCGAGCGCGTGACGTGGCTCAGGTTCATCACCCCGCTTGTCGCCAACTCGACCGCTCGAAATTAACACGTTTTGGACCGCGATTACATCCAACCACGACTCGTGACAGTCCAGAGCTTCAAAGACGATAGGCAAAACGCAGTATGATACATGGAGACAACGAGCAACGCGAGGAAAGAGCGTAGTGGCCTGTACACTACCAAAACGACACACATCCTCCTGGTCAGAAGACAACCTTCTGGTCCAGTTTCCCCACTTCCCGACAGCACTCCTCGTACAATTCCCGGTAGTCGTCGTCCTTATCGTCCTCGCCGTCTTTCTTCTTCGACTTTTTCTTCTGGTCTGGGCATACCATGACACAACTTGTTGGTCGCTTTGTCGCGCTCGCGTGTCCGAGCTCTTCTTTTGACGTAACGAAGACGTATGGGATGCTAGCATCCTCGCTCATTACGGGTAGATGTGAGATGATATCGATTGGTGTGATATCGGCAGCAAGTATAAGTAATCTGCACGTAGGGAGAAACGTCAGCATGCCCAGCGCGGATCGGAATGAACGGTCGAAACTTACCCCTTCTCGCCCTTGCGAATACCTTTCACAACCTCTTTCACGCCACGCTTTACTTGTCGTTGTTTCGATGCTATATCCGCAAAGTAAACCTTATTAGCGGCATTTTACAGGTCAAGTCAAGTAGACCTACCCTTCTTGATCGTTTTGTGAAGCTTCTTCAATAGCTTCTTTTGAGCCAGTGGATGCGCAATGGGGGAAAGATCTTCTAGAGGAATAACAATCTCCTCTCTCTCTTTCTTCTTGTGTACCTATAAAATGCATGAGGATTGAGCTCAATGACGTCTCTATTTTCAGACTTACCTTGTGCACCTCGACGTCTGCCATTTCAACATCCTCCCCTGCGGTCTCCTCAACAACCTCCTTCGTCTTCTTCTCCTTCTTTTCTGACTTGTCCTTAGCCATTATGTGTGTGGTACTTTTTACAAGCGAAAGAGGGTAGGATGATAGAGACCAAGGAGAACTGAGCGTGGAGGTGCAGCTAACGGTGAACGCAAAGAAACTCAGACAGAGAAATTGGATCAGTCACGTGCGAGAACGCGATCACATGCATGCCGGACTGAAGCGGCGCTTTCAAGCGTGTGGCGACCTGACTCTCAGCAGGCTCTCTGGTCAACCTGTGCCATTCAACTGTCAAGCGTACTGTCATGTCATAGCCGGTATGTGGACATTCATGTCCGTGTCTTTGGAGAATCCCTGAATTATTCATATATAAGCTCGCAGCGCTTGAGGGAGGTTTGCTCGACGGCGATATTCTAGACAGAGTCTAAGCTGGTATGCACAACTCGACGGTGATGTAACGTGCAGCATTGAGTTCACAACTTTTGACTACCAAGGAACGCTTGTGAAATACAGCGCAGGATGGATCTCGATGATTCGATCAGGTCCCATCGTGCTGCTCTCGCTCTCTACTCTGAGGGTCACCCCAGCCATCCCAAAGTATTGATTGACCTTGCATACTGTGTTTCTGTCCGGTTTCAGCAACACGGACAACTGGAAGATCTCGAGGAGTCAATTGCACTCAATCGCAAGGCTTTGGATCTTGTACCGGAAAGCCATCCTCGGCGTTCAGTATCGCTCCATAGCTTGGCGACTGCTCTCTCCATTCGATTCGACATTATCGGAGAGATGCAAGATCTTGAAGATTCAATCAATTTCTACCGTACTGCCGTCGCACTTCGACCTGAGGGTGACCCCGGTCGTTCATTAGCATTGAACAACTTAGCAACTACTCTCCACACTCGGTTTGAACAGCACGGTCGAATGCACGATCTGGAGGAAGTCATTTCGCTTCATCGTTGCGCTTTGGATCTTCGCCCTGAGGGTCATCCTGATCGTTCGACATCTCTGAGCAACTTGGCGAATTCTCTCTGGACTCGGTTCAAACAGAACGGACGGACAGACGATCTAGAGGAGTCAATCGCGCTCTTCCGTGCTACATTGACCCTCCGCCCGGAGGACCATCCCGACCACCCATTATCACCGAACAATCTAGCAAGTTCTCTTCTCACTCGATTTGAGCAAAGAGGACAGATGGGCGATCTCGAAGAGTCAATTGCGCTCTACCGCGTCGCCTTGGCTCTTCGTCCTGAAGGTCATCCTGACCGTTCAATCTCACTGAATAACCTTGCAAACACGCTCCTCACTCGATTTTCCCAAAACGGACAGATAGACGATCTCGAGGAAGCCATTTTGCTCTACCGCGATGCCATGACACTTTATTCTGAGGACGACCCTGAAGGCTCATTCTCCCTAAACAATTTGGCAAGTTCTCTCCTTACCCGTTTTGAGCGAAGCAGGAAAATGGGCGACCTCGAAGAGTCAATTCTTCTTTATCGTAATGCCCTGGCTCATTGTCCCGAGGGTCACTTCAATCGGTCATCTTCGCTGAATAATCTTGCTAATTCTCTCGTCAATCGATTCGAACAAAATGGACAGGTGGGCGATCTTGAAGAGGTTATTACACTCCATCGCGCAGCATTGGCTCTTCGTCCCGAGGAAAACCCTGATCGTTCGTCATCACTATACAACTTGGCAAATTCTCTCCTCACTTGGTTTGAACACAGTGGAGAGGCTGGCGATCTCGAAGAGTCAATCGTATTGCATCGGGGTGCTTTGGCTCTTCGTCCTGAGGGTCACCCTGATCGGTCATCTTCATACAATAATCTTGTCAATTCCCTCTTTGCTCGGTTCAATCACAACGGGCACAGAGGCGATCTCGAAGAGTGTATCCAGCTACTGGAATGTGCTGCTGTCCACCCATTCTCGAGTTTATTGACACGACTGAGGATAGCGGTCCGATGGACAATCCTTACACGATCAAATCATCATCCAAACACAATCAGAGCGTACAGAACAGCTTTGTCTCTCCTTGCGCGCACGCTCACCATTCGCCCTACCTTACAAATGCAACACGACCTTCTCAATGGCGAGAACGGCTACCCTACTCTGGTCTCGGATGCAGCCTCATATGCCATCGAGCATGGTGAACTGACTCAGGCTGTCGAGATGCTGGAGCAAGGACGGGCCTTGATCTGGTCGCAGCTGCGCGGCTTCCGAACACCGTTGAATCAACTTACGAGAGTCAACCCAGAGCTTGCAGACGACTTCTTGAAGACTAGTCGTAAACTGGAGGCACTGACCGGCTCGTCGGAGTCAGCCCCCTTAGCTACGATAATAGACGGAGTCGAAGTGAACGCCATGGATCAGATGTATTCCCGAAGGCGCATTCTCGCGGACAAACTAGAGAGTAATATTGCAAAGATTCGAGCAACGCCTGGATTCGAAGACTTCTTGCAAACCCCGCGGTTCAGTGCGCTTCAACAGGCTGCTATCGAAGGTCCGGTCATTATCCTCACGCACAGTGCATATCGTTCCGACGCCTTAATCATCCTGTACGGCCGCCCGCCAGTGTGCATCGAGTTGGATTCATCTTTTGGCCGCGACAGCATCCTGTGGGCAGATAAACTCCAAGACGTGCTTCGGGGCGTTAGACTATCCCCAGTGAAAGTTGACCGCACTATTCATGGTGTATTGGGATTCTTATGGGCGCGGGTGGTCTCACTAGTGGTCGACAAATTCAACGAGCTCGGAATTGAGAAGCAGACACGGATTTGGTGGTGCCCCACCTCTCACTTGTCTTCTCTCCCTTTTCATGCCGCAGGACCAATGCGCATGGAAGGTCGCAAACGAATATATCTTCCGGATGACTACGTCTCCTCATATACTCCGACGCTCACCGCCCTCATAAGTGCTCGGTCCGGAGCCATAAGAAGCAGTGGACGCCCATCAACCCTCGTTGTCTCTCAGCTCGATGCAACACTCCCTGAAGCAAAAAGGGAAGTCCATGCGATACAGAAGTCCAGAGATTGGGTAGATTGTCTCACCGGAGAGCAAGCTACTCGCGAGGTGATCATCGACAAGCTACGCGACCATCGCTGGATCCATCTGGTTTGTCATGGCAATCTGAATCCAGGAGAGCCCTTCAGCCATTGGTTCTCGCTTTCCAACAAATCCCGACTCGCCTTGCTTGACATCATCCAGTCCCAACTGCCCAATGCCGAGCTCGCCTTTCTATCTGCGTGTCATAGTGCCGCATCCAGTAGCCAAAGCGCGGATAACGAAGTGCTCAATCTAGCTGCAGCCATGCAGTTCTCCGGCTTTCGAAGCGTGGTCGGTACCATGTGGGAGATGGACGATGAGGACGGGCCTTCCGTGGCGAAATACTTCTACAAATGCATGTTTGAGGACGAGGGTGAGCACGCGGACGGGTTCCGGCGGTCAGCTAGCGCACTTCGTGAAGCGACGCAACACCTCCGCAGGACGAAAGACATGACCCTGGAGCGATGGGTCAACTTTGTCCATATCGGAGCCTGAGATTTTATTCGGACAGGCTTTGCGTGCGTCTCATCCACCGTTGCATTGACGAAGCTGCACTGTTTTTCCAGCATGCCCGGCTTGATGCTCCTCCCCCATGTATACCAGCGTTCCATATTCTTCGACTTGTCATGTATCTACAGTGGGACGCCCTCCAATACATATCTTATGGTATTGGAACTGTTATACGTTCTCCAGGAGAGGGGGTTCACTCCGCATCACTTCCAGCACTATCCTCGTCCGCATCCACAAACTCGTCTCCTTCATTTCCTGGGGGTGGATTGTTATTGTCTCCTCCTCGGAGCAAATTTAACCACACCCAGGCCGAACCCCGGCTCTCCATGTCATACCAGTAATTCACGGCAATTGTCATCTCCGACTGGCGAACATAGTGCCACCAACCAGCGGGGAGGTACAGCGATTCGCCGGCATTCACAGTTATATGTATCGGGTGCGCTTCAGCCGGGAGCGTATCCTCGGAGGTGGGATCTTGTATGGATGACCATCGTACAGGAGGTGCGGACGGCGGAGAAGCAATGAGGGTGAGAGGTTCGCCTTCGACAAGGCGCTCGTAGGTGGCATGAGGGTAGATACGCTCTAGTCACAAAAATCAGCCTCGTTCATGTTTATTAATGAAGTCGTGTTCCACATACCTGCCATACACCAGCCTTCCGTCGGAGGAAAAACTGTGAACGTTTTCGAGCCCTTGATTACGGAATAGATGTTCTCGTAAGGATCTGTAGCATACATTAGACCAGCCCAAGTTGAATTTCAGAAGGGACTTACCGCTGTGAATACTTGTTACACTTCTACTGTCTCCAATCCAGAGATTGACAGCTTCTGGTGGCATACCTGTGAAAAGTAGTGCTTTTAGCTTTCTCTAGCATATTTCCGTCAGAAGAAGACGAACCAAGTGCTTCAGTAAAAAATGGCAACTCATTCGGTATATCCGTCAGAAGTGCCTTGAATTCGGAGTCAACGCCTGGGGTGGAAGAATATAGATTGCCGTCTTGTGACTGAAGGTATACAACTTCTTCTGTTTCTGAGCTAGCGTCTGCAGTTTGGATACATTAGCACGGACGTAGAAAATGCGATATCCACAACCTTACTGGGAGCTAATTTTGCGATAAAATCACCCATCGTCATTGACTGGACGTAAGGTTCCGCGAAATATAGTCTATCGTCCGGCCCTCGTGTGATCGCGTCCGCACGTCTTGAGCAGTATCATCAATTTTCAATCAGGCAGTAGAACTGAATATAAAATGTACCCGTTAGGTGTGATAGCCACAGATATAAGGTCGTCTCCGCACGCTTTGGTTAGGTATTCAGGTGACCATCGTGCGAATGCCTTTGGACACGGACAATCTAGTCGTAAATCACATTGAGTATAACAGCATCATAAATATTTGAATGTCAAGACCTCTTATCAACGCAGGTCGCGATACGCGCACTAGCTGTGAGACTTCTATAGCTGATGGAAGTGATTCCAAGGTTTCGTAGTGTGATCCGTTTAAATCTGCGTAAAGGGGGTTTGTGAGGTCCTACAGGTAGACAATATATTCATACCATAATATTCCTCCGATATCCACTTAAGTGTGTCTTTTGTAACAGCACTCATCGTTAAGCTTTTGCGTGATTTCCGTAAACTGGAGTGAAGGCCAAGATCAAGAGCGTAGTGCACAGACGCCCGATCTGTCACGCGCGTTTACTTCCAAGGCGCGTCGCGAATCGCGATCCTCTACTTCAACCGCGACGGCGACCTCTCGCGACTGTCTCGATTTACTCGACATTTCTAGGACTCTGGGCACGGCGTAGTGAGGTCCGCGAGTATGGCAGATGAGAAGAAATCCCGCCCTCGGCGCGGGCGCCCGCGGGGAGCTGCGGTCAGTCTTCTTCTATACGTGTGATAGTGGCATTCCTCTGAGCACGAACTATACCCAGGCTGCTTCAGGGTCGAAGCAGAAATCCATAAAAGACATGTTTGGAGGTGGGGGAAGTAAGGGGGACCCCGCGACTGTCTCTCAGACGCGTCCAGTCATCGACCTTGTAGACACCCCAGATATAATAACAGGGGAAGTGGAGACAACCTCCGGTGTTGACCCCCCCACGGTTGAAGGCACGGATAGTGAGTGTTTACTTGACAAACGTATTCTTTAAAATCTTGAAGTACCTACCCAGGCAAGCCCCCGCCCCCGCGTACGGTCCGACCGCAGCCCAAGAAGCTGTTCCCTCTGTTTGAGAAACACGTGGAACCCGAACCGAGTTCCTCTCGACCTTCTCCACCAGAAGTCATTCATATTTTGGATGAAGAACCACCACGTACATTGCCTGCCCCACCGAAGAACGTGCACCCTTTCTTCTCACGAACTACATCTTTCGCTCCGAAATTAGGCCAAACACCTGCTGCACGTCCAGACCAAGATCCGGGTGAAGGCAGCAGTCGTGACATCCCAATCGTCATCGAATCGTCGCCGCAGACCCGTATTTCAGCGCTCCCCAAAGTCTCGAAGCCTGTCCATTCTATCTTCAACAGAAGACCGCTCACGGAACCGCACCATTTTTCTATACCCTCAACTGCACACCCACCACCTTACCCAGACGCAATCTCACAGCATGTCACAGGCTCACGTACGAATTTTCCTAGACCTGATAGATTCTTCCCTCGTCGGAATCGGAACATCCAGTATTCTTTGGAAGACGTACTTATGATTCCATACCCCACACAGTCAATAGACAATCTAGCATGGTTAAGGAGTGCAGATAATTCTTCTCCTTCCGACTCCGCTTCACCCAGCTTCTCCACATACGCGCCTCAGGCCCACGATATATCCACGTACATCGACACTATACCAAGGCCCCACCAAGCTCATCCTAGTATTTCTCATCTTATAGAGCATGTGGAGGCGAAGAGCAGAAAAGAGGTCGTGTCTACCTCTACAGAAGATTTATGGGTCAGTCGGTGGCGTCCCAGACGTGCGGAAGAGGTCCTCGGCAACGAAGAGTCTGCGTCGTATCTAAAGCACTGGATGACTGCTCTCAAACTACACCACGAACATCAGTCTATGACTCCGCCAGTTAATACCACTAGCACTGTGAAGCGTCCGCAGAAGAGGAAGCCTGCGAAAAGCAAGCGGCCGGACGTCGTACGGCACGTCAATAAACGACGGAAACTCATGGATGAATACGACGAAGACTTTCTCGCTCCGAGTGACTTCAGTGACACCGAGGAAGAAGATATCCGTACAGCACCTTCTTCCGACTTTGATGACTTCACATTTTGCCAGGATACGCTGGACAGGTTGAACGGCCTCCCAACCACTGACAGTTCTTGTCCGTCGTCCCCTTCTGCATATGATATTCGGTCAGAAAACCAGTACGACAGTAGCTCGCCCTTGAAGCCACTCAAGGCCCCTCGATTTGGTCGCCAGATCCGAAATACAATCCTTCTCACGGGTCCGTCTGGCATCGGTAAGACAGCGGCCGTGTACGCATGTGCAAGCGAGCTCGGCTGGGATGTCTTTGAAGTCTACCCTGGCATCGGCGAACGCAGTGGAGCGGAACTTAACAAGCTGATTGGCGACGTTGGCAAGAACCACATGGTGAAGGTGACCCATCAACCATCGCCCAGGAAAGCGAAAGCGAAGGTTGATTTCTTCCAAGCCGGGAAGGGAAAGATGAAAACGGCTCGCCGAGTCGAATCGGATGATGAGTCCATCGACATCGATATCTTCTCTGTCACGCCTACACCGACTACCATCGACGACGACGACATAGCTGCGGTACCTGGGGAGCCAACTGTTAACCAATCGGTCATTTTGATAGAAGAGGTCGATATCCTCTATCAGACTGACGCCAACTTCTGGCCTGCATTGATCAACATCATCAAGGAATGCAGACGGCCAGTGATCCTAACGTGCAATGGTAAGATCAAATTCGCTATAGCTACCATCTACATCTGAGTGTACATCCACAGACATATTGCGGGTACCTTGTCTGGATCTGCCACTACAGACCACACTGCATTTTGTTCCCTGCCCTGTTCCCTTAGCGGCGTCTTATTTGCAGGCGTTATGCCTTGTAGAAGGTGCGCAAGTCAGGCGGGAGGACCTTGTCCGTCTCTATGACGGTGATGACTTGCAAGACGAGCCACATTGTCCCGATTTGCGACATAGTATCACGCGACTACAGTTCCTCCTGGCGAACGCCAGAGAGCGGACAGTCTTCCCAGAAACATCGCCGGCTTTGCCCGCTGTGCAAAACGTTCCTGTTGCGCCACAGGCGGACATCTCACTTTCCTCTTACGGTGGCATATCCGAGATGGTGGATACAGTTCAGCGAGACGCCGTTGTACTCGGCAAGATGGCTAGGACTTGGGATTCGATGTCCTTCATTGATTCGTACTTGTCTAGGGAAAGCAGTGCGCATCTCGGCGTAAGTGTAATTAGTATCATTTATCTAATTATACCGGTCTCATGGCTATGTTGCAGGACATCTTTGCTGACGAATTAGGCTCTTCCAGTGACGATCTCCTTGGTTACAAAGTGCTTGACATACAGGCCAACACAGACTGCTTCCCGATCTCGGCTTTCTATCATCAAGACATGTATCTCTGTGCACAGGCTCTAGAGCTTGTACAGCGCGTCGCAGCCGGTCCATCCTCCGCTGACATGCCCACATATCGTATGGCAAGATCCCTTGATGTTACTCGGTCGCGTTATCACGCGCAAGTAGGACCTATCCTGAGACAGCCCGTTTCGGAGGCGCCTGCACGCCCATGGCGTGTATCAATAAGTCAAGAAGCTTTGCATCTGGACTACGCGCCGTGGATCAGATACATTGTCGCTGCCGACGATGCGGTGGAGTCCGCGTCTCAGCCTGCAAGTCAAGGGCGGCGCTTCACGCGGAACAGTCTGAAGACATCGCAGGATCGTTGGCTGAAGCTTGAAGTTGATCAGAGGAGGACATTGTCGCAGACCTCGCTGCGCCTGGAGGATCTTAGTACACCTTCTCCATGATATGTCCTGTACGTTACCTGATCGGAGTATGTCCGTGGCATGTTTCCTAGCATTCTTATCGCCGCGTAATCATGATTGCTGGCAGTGAAGACCAATATCGAGCGAGCGTTTCGTGTCTGCAATGTGCCCATTTGGAGGAGAGGATCGCCAACAAAGGGCGAGCACTGCCACATTGGTGTCAGCGGGGAGAGCACGTGGAAGCGTCTACAGCCACGCAAACCACGTTGCCCTCCCATGTGCACACAGAAGCGGGGCGACTTACCGAGTTCCATATTATATCTCCCTGCACCGACCGTGCTCTCCTCCTCGTCGTTCTCAGCAACGACCTCCACGCACGATGGACAGAGGCCAGCTCGCTCAGGGCGGCGCCAAGTCCTCTGAGCCGGCACACCACGGTTCCGCGACGCTTGCCCAAATTAAGCCCTCCTCTCCGCCTATTTCTGCTCGCTATTCTCCGACCACACCGCTAGTCCCTCTCGAATATCTTCAAAACCAGCGACGAGGCTCTATCACAGACCCCTCTCTGCATGCTGCGGGTCCCAGCGGACACAATCACTCCAACAACTCTCCCCCAAATAGCAATAAACCGCCCTCGTCGCGATCCTCTGACCCATCCGTGTCAAGTGGTCGGTACTCCTCTGTATCGCCGAACGCGTTCAGCAAGAAAAACTCACTTTGTTAAATCCTATATTAGCTCTACAATCGTCCCCACCCTATCGATTTGGCGACGCAACGGCAAACCAGTCTCCTGAAAGCAGTAGTCCACACCTGCGACGGCTGCTGAGGTCGCCATCAGTCGAAGCGAGGAGTCGAGTACCTGGAGAGGGCGGCCAGGACGCCAGGGGAAGTCCCACTGCACAAGGTATTTGCACACGGTCATCTGGGCTAGTCGCGTCTGCTGAGGTTTGCATCGCGCCCGCTTACAGAAGCGAACGGCGCGAAGAACAACGAAAGGATGGACGTGGACCCACAAAGTCCTCAACAACAGAACAAGCCGGATCAAGTTGACTACGATAGTCGACGACCATCACTCGCAGGTCATCTATTAAGCGTGCTTGTTATGTTATGGGAGCTTGGCACTGACCCCGGACCCTCTCTCTGCAGGCACTAAACGCAAGATGTCTCCTGAACGGCCCATGCCTGCGATTGTCAACGGGGAAATCGATCCCAAACTGATAGGCCCTGGTGTACCGAGTGGAATGAGTTTGGACGGCGGGGAAGGCCCGGCGCCAAAACGGCGAGGCTCCGCGTTTGATACTCGACTTGCGCAGCTGCATCTAAACGACCGTCGCGGGTCTGTGGATGCACGAGGAGGTGGGCAGGCTACAGGTACGAGAGTCGAACTAGCCTGTGGTGGGCAAATAATGAACATGTATGTTCAGCAGCAACACCAGTCTTTGCGAACACGCCTGTGAGTGGCGGCGGCTTTTCAACTCCCTCCTCGGCATTCTCCGGCGACTCGCCACATGGCAGGCCTCTCGCCGGCATTGCAACTTTCGCGTGGCCTGCCAATCCACCTCAAGATCAGTCTCAGCAAACCGGCCCTCCTCCTCAAGGCAGCGACGCAAACATGGCAAATAACCAAGGGCCTTATGACCCCAACCTCGCCATGATGCCCCCGGTCTCTTTTCCACCAGACCGTCGAATGTCCGCACCTGCCATCACCCCAGAAAACATGTCTGTCCCTCCTGCGTCGGGCCCCGCACGAGTTCTCAGGTCACGCTCTCGTCCGCCGTCGCGTGTGCGGGCAGCGAACCAAAACACAAGTCCTAACGCTGAACCATCCCCAGGTTCATCTACCAACAACTCGGCTCCGGACGACGCGAACGCTTCGACGCCGTCGAAAGAGCCAGGCTCCACCCCGTATTCGCGCTCGCCGGAGCTGCGCGTATCTCATAAATTGGCGGAGAGGAAGCGGCGGAAGGAAATGAAGGATCTCTTCGATGAATTGCGTGATCAGCTTCCAGCTGATAGGGGGATGAAAGCGAGTAAATGGGAAATACTCAGTAAAGGTGCGTCGCTTTACGCTTTGACTCGCGTGTCATGTTGCTGAGACCACTCATGAACAGCTGTCGACTTCATCGTCAGTCTCAAGCAGGGTGCAGAACAAATGAGTGCTGAGATGAATCAGCTTAGACACGAAGTGGACACCCATCGGCAGGCGCAAGGCCTACCTCCTTATACGCCAGGCGGGCCGCCCTTGTCTGTTATCTATGGTCACGGACCCCCTGTGGGCATGCCGCCATTCCCGCCACCTGGACCTCCTGGGCCGTCTGGTCCTGGTGTCCCGCCACCTCCACATCACCCTCAGCAGCCACCGCCGCAACAACCGCCGACCTCCCGCCCTGGTTCATCCCAGAACATGTATCCTCCTGGCGCCGGCCCTCTCCCTCCCAACTCCAACGGTATCACAAATCAACAGCCCGCGCCGAGGCCGGACGCACTCTCATAGACTTCGTTGACTGACATTCACCCGCCGCATGTATCGATATCACCGCATCTCCTCCTTTCTTCCACCTTTTTCCTTTTTTTCTCTATTCACGTTGTTTTCGCTGTGTTGTGTCAGCTTTGAGGGTGCAAGTCGTGGTTGGTCTGTTATGATATTGAGAGTGAAAGGTGGGAGTCTCCAGGATGTTTCCCTTGTCGCACCCAGTCTGAGTCTTCTGGTCTGGGTACGGATAGGCACGCCAACACATGGAGTGGATATTCGATCTCTTTGTCTGTTATCACATCTGACGTTCTGTGAACGCATGGTTCGTCTAAACAGTAGTAATACTATTATACCTGGATTGCGGACAATGATCTTACACTGCTGTTTCAACGCCGTCGAGAGAGTGCACCGTTCTAATTTGTTTATGTATTACCTTCCCTCCTGCGTCACTTTGATTGTTAGAAATCTACTCTTTCAGACAAGGTCGTCAAGATGCGTTGATATGTTTAAGGAGCTCGGGCCTGAGTATGACAAATGAGCCACTCGCTCGCCACACGCGTAACGTAGACGCGCGACCCGACTTCGCACAATGCATCCCTCTCTTAGACCTACACCGCCACCACCGCGACGAGGCTGCTGCTCCTCGACGATCTCTATCACTGTTATCACTTCTCTGGGCACTACAGGACCTTTCGTCGTGCTACTCTAGTCCTTCTTTTCTACTCTCCAGACCTCTGACGGTCTCGTTATCGCAACATCGCTCAACGCCACGATGGCTAAGAGAACAGGTGTCGACGTGCTCTTCCACCCGAAGAAAAAGCCACAACAGAAACCGCCACAACGCACTAGCCCTGTCAAATCCTCTCAGGACTCGTCAGGCACTCCGGCCTCGACGCCAGGGACGCCATCGACACCCTCGCCAGGACAAGCGGCGCCACCCACACCCAAACGTACGCGGCCACCTCGTCCCCGCGGCGAGATCCTCGAGGCGAAATCGAAGTCAAGCGAGACCCCCAACCCGACGCCGCCGCCTCCAGGCGCAGCGGACCAACCCGCCTACACCGAATACCGTCTGCTGTCCAGCGCGCTGAACGGGTGGAAATACGACGTGCTGAAGTTCGACTCGCGCAAGCCTGTCGACATCACCACCTGGGACAAGCCCGTGAAGCTAAATCGCAAGGACTTCAGGAGGAACAGCGACAATGGGGCGTCGGGGCCTGCGGCGCCTCAAGCGGTGGGACCCATGCTGGGGCCGGATGGGAAGCCGGTCATTGGGATGGATGGGCGAGTGGTGATGGTTGATGCGGATGGGCGGCCGATACGCACGGGGGCAGCAGCCACGAATGGGGCGGGGGACAACGGGAAGGGCAAGGAGAAGGTGTCCGCTGCGAAGAAGAAGTTCCAGAAGAAGACGAAGCAGGTGTTCCTGGTGCCCGACGCGGTCAGGCGGCTGCGGCGGGAGGAGCGATACCCTTGGGTGATGGAGGACAGCTCGAGCACGGAGGTGTGGGTGGGGAGTATGGAGGAGGTGTCGAAGGCGGAGACGCAGGCGATGTTTATGCCCGCTGCGAATGACATCTTCAAATTCGTACCCGCTCATCGCTGGTACAAATTCCAGAAGAAACCAAACTATCATATCCCCAACTTGGAGGAGGCAGAATCGCTGGTAAATATTATAGCATGTCTCGTGTATCACACATTTTACATTGTTACATTTAGATGTCTCAAATTGAGAAGAACAAGGACCCTGAACGGTGGTTACTTCGTAAAAGGAATGGTCAGGGCCCCTCGCAAGCCACGGCGGCTATGTTCAAGTCTGAACGCGAAGGCAGCGCTCTACCCTCCGGATCGTCGCTCGTTCACTCGGCAGGTCAGAGTTACGGCCCTGGTGGACGAAGATTACGTGCCGTAGACAATGGCATGAACGGGTTGTTCGGAGACGACGACGACGATGATGAGGAAGGCGGCGGCAGAAGAAAGAGGGCTAAGAGAGAATACGGCGCTGAAGGCGATCTGGACGAGCTAGACTTTGAGGAGACGTTTGCGGACGATGAGGAGAAGCCGGACGTGGAGGCAGAGGACGAAGAAGAGAAGGAAATGGAGGTGCGTCTTGAGGTCCCCCAATCTATGATTTGCTTTAGCTCACTTGCGTATGATCATTCAGGAACGGCTGAAGCGAGAATACAAATCCGCCAACAAGATGCGCGAAGGATACATCGATGAGAGCGATGAGGAGGACGATACCAATCAGCTGACAGGTGCTGGAAAGGCTATGCGCAAGCTCATGAAGAAGCTTGAAAAGAATGCAGCGTACGACGACGACAGTGACTCGGACAAGAACCCATACGCTAGCTCGGTACGTCCAATTTCAAAGATTTACGAGGTGAATTTCACTGATGGTGACTATAGGAAGAGGAAGAGGAGGAAGAGGAGATACCCCAGGTGCCTCAGGGCCCTGCAATTATACCTCCAGAACCTCGACCGTCGTCGCGATCATCTTCTCAGGTACCGGGTGCACAACCTGGCACCCCCGGAACAAAGACCCCGTCGAGCAGCACGCCTATTCCTGCGATCAAAACCGAAACGGGCTCCCGCGCGACATCACCCGTGCCGATCCCAGGGCATGGGGGTCACTCGGTTGTCGCGAAGCGTGCTACGAGCCCCAACATGCCGAAGCTCAAGCCTAACGGTTCCAGTCGCGCGGGCAGCCCCTTGGCAGGTGGCAGCCCGACTAGCCCTGTAGGCAGCCCACCCCGTGCGGACAGTCCTCCTGCCCAATCACCCACTGCAGGGTCTGGAAAGCACACAAACAAACGCAAGGCCGAGGACGGGGCGGGAGCGTCGGTAGTAAAGAAGAAGCGCAAGTCGATGGCGGGCCCCGTGGGTAACGGCGAGCTGGAAGACTGGATGCTCGTAGAGTGGCTGAAGCTGACGCCGAACGCGTCTACTCGCGACTGCATCCATCACTTTACGCCATTCCTGACGAACGAAGAGAAGAAGCAGAACTTCACAAAGCTGGTGAAGGAAGTTGCCCAGCTGAAAGGAGGCGTTCTCGTGCTGAGGCCCGCATACCGCGGGTCAGTGGGCGCGCCTTCTCCTCCCGCGACGACTGCAGACTAGAGTCGGTGCGTGGTGTATTCTGGCCTTTTAGGGGGACCTTGGTTCTGGCTACGCCCACCCTGTACTTTTAATCTACTCATGATGTCGATACCGATGTGTGGACTGATGTTGACCTCGCTACCAATGCAATCGAGTTCATTTCCCAACCGCTGTTTAATGATTGCCTATGTACATTCTTTCCACCCGCGCATTCCAGGCACATAGGATCACGGGAGTCATCTGTGCGCTATGTTATCGCCGTCTTTCGTCTTATCCATTTGTCTTCACAGCGACTCAAGAAAGGCGAAATGCAGCTGATTATCGTGGTGAGTCGGCATGCTATTACAGTTAGGATAAATTCACTGATTTATTGGCTGCTTTCGAGTCCGTCACAGCTCTGGAAAGCCTTAGCCCCCTCGAGAGCGACATTGACTGGTCATTAACTGGTCTATGTGCTAGATAAAGATCCGACTCGATAACGCAGGGGCTGTGCGCTCTCGCAGGTCTGTGGCCCTACGAGCCCGCCTGGTTTGCTTGGAGCTTGTGGTTGTCCGAAGCCCCTCCGATGGCCAGGCGTGCCGAGCAGATGCCGCCCGGCCGGCGTGCTGTGATTGGCCGAGGCCGGTTCGGAGCGCCACCTGGTTCCGGCAATGATCCTTGGGACGACCGGATGTGGCAAGTAGGTTCGAGTGCAGGTAGGGCCCGCAAGCGCAGAATAAGACCTTTCGCCGGCCTTGGAAAGCCGCAAGCAGAGATCGAGGCCGGCTCTTGGCTTGCTCTTCGAGGAATGCCTCTATTCTTCCAGCCGAACCCGAACCTGGTTCAAAAGACATGCCCTGCCCAAATCTCAACGCGGCTTCCCTTCGCCAGCCTCCTCTGCGTGTCAGCCTCTTTCCCACTCACAAAAAGCTAGGTCTCCCCGACGACCAGCGGGCTTTTCACTGGCTGCGCCATGTCCAACACTATGCTACACCGTCTTTCTCTCGTCCTTGCTTTCCTATCTTTATCCTCATCCGTAATATCTGCATCCGTCCCTCACGACCACGATCACGACCACCAACCCGTATACAAACGTCTGCCTGGCACCTGGTACCAGCGCGAGGACCACCCCGTGCATGACCTGTTCAGACGCGACGTTACTGGCGACGGGACATCCTACGCCGCCGTGGGCTCTTCCGGTGCGTGCTCTTCGCGTCTCGAGTCATGCGACGCGCGATACCGTGTGGACACCAGATAGCCGCGCAGAGCTAACTCATGTTATCTCGTCTTGCAGCCTGGGGCGCAGGCTTCCCATCAGGAAAACCAGATCCAACAAAACTCCCTCAGGAATGGGTGGACGCTTTGAACAGCGCGATCGCTTCAGGCGCTATTCCCTCCAACGTGCCGGTATCGACCCAGAACAACGGCATGCCAACGTACGGAGGACTCGATCCCAGCGGTGCCCAGGTCTGTTCCACCACCTACCAGTGCAACAAGAACCCGAACGTGCTTTGGGACGCGCCTGATGGCGTGTTTGGTGTCAGTTTTGACGACGGTCCATTACCCGGGGTGAGTCTTATCGCACTGCGTATCAGGAAACTCTAAATTTTAAACGCGTTGTCTAGACCTCCGATACCCTGTACGCGTTCCTGAAGGAAAACGGCGTGCACGCGACCCATTTCTTCATTGGCGTGAATATCCTGAACAACCCAAAAGAGTTCACGACCGCGTTCGATACCAACGAAGACGATATCGCTGTTCACACTTGGACGCATCCGTACATGACGACTTTGAGCAACGAAGACATCCTGGGCGAGTTGGGCTGGACCATGTACATTATCCACAACTCGACTGGTGGTCGCGTACCAAAGTACTGGAGGCCGCCATACGGGGACGCGGATAACCGTGTCATTGCCATCGCACAAGCCGTCTTTGGGCTGAAGACCGTCATTTGGAATCACGAGTACGTATTCGCGTCTATCAATCGCGGCTTCATTTAAGTTTGCCTTGTTACTAGCACCGCTGACTGGAGTATCGGAGAGTCGGGCGGAGCCACCTCTGACTCTGTGCATGCGAGTCTCCAGAAGTGGCTTACCGGACCCAAGAGCCCCGGACTTATCTGCCTCGAGCACGAGCTCACGGATAACACCGTTAACGCGTTCATAAACGCGTTTCCTCTGATCAAGAGCAACGGCTGGAACATGGTCAGCGTCGCGGAACTCGACGGCGGCCCGGCGTACCAAAATGCAGACAGCGACGAAGGCACCGTTACGCCTGTGACTGGCATCCTATACAACGGCGCCGCGCCCAGCAACGCGAGCAGCAGCTCGAATTCGACCGCGAGCATCGCGAGCTCGAACTCGACTTCGAGTACGCCTGCCACCACCAAATCTACCTCGTCAGCTTCAGCCACTAATTCGATTGTCACATCGTCAGGTACGAGCAGTGTCAACGGAACGGCTGGGCCCGGCGGCCAGGGATCCAAGC
This sequence comes from Phlebia tremellosa, assembly GCA_011032875.1. Lineage (NCBI taxonomy): Eukaryota > Fungi > Basidiomycota > Agaricomycetes > Polyporales > Meruliaceae > Phlebia > Phlebia tremellosa. The sequence continues at coordinate 44,220 of JAAIFI010000061.1, read as the reverse complement.
AGGCGAACATAACCATGACTTCGTCCTCGACGTCGCAGAGCCCCAGCGGCTCGCCAGTTCAGAAGCAACAGCAGCAGAACGGTGCGTCGCCGCTCGTACAAATGGCGTTTGTGGACATTCGCAGCCTTGTTGCTGCGATGTTCACTTTCTTCGTTTCTGCGCTCGCTCTCGCGTGATCTTTGAACACTGGACAGTAGACATCTCTACTACCTGGACTGCTTCATGATTCACGGACTTTGACAGTGATACCGCATTTTTGAGGAATCGCTCGCTTTGGACTTTTCTTAACGCATTCTTACGCACACCCTATCCCACGATACTCCAACCACTCTTATACTGTAGCCCCATGTGTAGACTTTTTATATGGTTGCATTGACTTTTGTAGTGTACATTCGAACTGTTGTCCTGTCACACGCTATTCCCTCTACCTTCACCTTCATTTGTTACTTTTTAATCGTTTCTATATACCCACGTAATGTATCTCCGTTGTACTATGCGTCATCTAATTATAGAGACTTGGTACACTTGGTATGCATACATATACCGGCCACCTGTCTTGAGAGACCTTCGCGCACGGTAATATGGAATCAAATCGCAAGAGCGTCGTAGGAATGATCTGGTTTGCCGAGCCTCTTGAGATTCTAAATGGGCGTCTCATAACCGTTCCGCCTGTTGTTCATCTTCGAGTGATCGGCGGGTTTGATGCGCCCTTCGGGATCTTCCTGATAGACGCCTAAGAACCTATGCTCTCGAAGTTCAAATTTGACTATCCGTACCATTAGCAGTCATGTCAGGCCCTGGAGCTCAGTTTCGCTCAATACGCGCCAGCAATTGCGGATGTAAATTAAGGTGTGTAGGGTGAAATGTATCCGTCTCGTACACTCCTTACATGATGCCCGCTGCTGTCGCAGGAACGCCGTACACGGCCGTTGTAAAAAACTCCGCCCGAACTGCAATAATGCAAAGAAGTCAGCGGTTTGAATCAATGCTCAAGTTGATTGTTCAATTAAAGCCTTGGCGTGGGCTTGAGAGCACAAGCAGTAGGTACCAGTTTTGGATAGAGCAATGCCGAAGGCACTGCATTATTAATTGAGTAGCCTCCGCCTGCCGAACTTATTCGATCGACAACCGCCGCTGTGCGGCGGAACCACCGCCGTTTCATGCACCTCGGTACCTGGTCATCCGCCCCCCTATCTCAGCGCGGGACAGGTGCCTCGTTTATATACCCCACGCTCTGCGACCGCAGGCTGCACTGCAGCTTTGCGGTCATGTCTTCCCCTCCGGGGCCCTCGATCCGTCCTACACTTGGTGCATTGGAGGCTGGTGCATTCGTTGGTATCTTGTCCGTCCCTCTTTATCTCCCAGGAGGGAAAATGCACTGAACGACATATTCTTATCCGCACATCATTAGTTTATCTGGGATACTGTCGATGCAATGTTATCTGTATTATGTTGTATACCCTAAGGACAAGGTACACATACGATGTTTGGTGCGTAGCCATTAATCCTTCATCTACTCATTCTGACGGTTTCTGCAGGTCGCCATATTGTGGTGATTACCTAGATTATGCATCTTGCGGATTCAACCTGACTGAGAGCGGACACAGGACTCTTGATCTGGTTCATACCGTTTTCATCTGTGTCGCAAATTGGATATACCTTGTCGAGAATTTCGGAGACGTCGCAAAGGCGGATCATATATTCTGGTGAGTTCCCACATCGCGCTGGGTTCATCTATCGTAATAACCATACAATTACCAGGACTATTCCCGCTACAGTCGCGCTCACGGTATGCAAGTTGCTCCTCATGAAGAGCCCAGGACGTTCATCTTTTTCTCAGGCGCTCGTAACCTTTCTAGTGCATATGTGAGTACACATTCTTCAGATCGTCCATCGTAAACATGATGTTTGATATCTCCTAAAGGTTCTTCACACATCGAATATATGTCGGTGCGTCTGTCCAATCATACGTTCTAAGGACTGTGGTAATGACAGTACAACAGTGAGCAAAGGCAAGAAATACATAGCCATTCCACTGGTTGTGCTCGCCACATTTCGTCTATGTCAGTTTCTCTCTTTTCATAAATGACTGATAAACATCTCAACCTGAATGATGTGTACCAACAGCGGCTGCCTTAGGTACGATATTCCCAGTCCACAGCTTCCACTACGCCTACGATTTCTGATGCGTGCAACATAGTATCCACAGGCGAGATGTTAGCTCCGCTTTTTGGTCGCGCTTGTACGCTCTCTGATGATGCTCTGCTCTCAGGATCAGATTGGGATCGTTTCGCGAGTATGTCGACAAATTTGAAGTAAGTGGCTAGCCTTGATACCGATGTCCGAATAGAGAACTTACAATCCTCAGTGGGTATTCACAATGGGTCTTTCTTCCGCTGTGGCCTTTGACGTCTTAATAACGGTTGGATTAATCCACTACTTGCGGAAGAGTAAAACCGGCTTCAAAAGGTGCGTCATCTGGAACCACGGCTTCTCGTAATTTCTCAACAGGTCGCTTGTTAGTATGAACGAGATAATCGACACTTTAGTCTTGTATACAGTAGAAACAGGCGTCATCACCGCGTAAGAAAACTGCGTATCTACAGTGTTGACAAGTACTAATGCTTTGTCATCAGTACCGCAACCATTGCCTCTTTGATATGTGTGAGTACCAGTGTCGCGAAGTCTGATTTCAGGCTTTGATTTGCTGACATGACACAAACAGTGGACAGTTATGCCACATTTTCTAATATTCTTAGGCCTCCACTTTACGATCAGCAAACGTATGTTTTGTGCTCTTCTAAAACCGCTTCGCTCACACAATTCTTTGTAGTGTACGCAAATACATTCCTTGCCACGTATGTTCCAATGCTTGACCTCGGTGATCAACTAGCTTCTTATCACGCTTCATCCAGCCTTAATTCGCGGGCAACTTTGCGCGCGCGTCAGCTGTCCTCATCTCATTCAGGAGACCGAGATCCTCCGTCGCTTTCCAATATCTACACCGAACGGCGCAATCCCAGTTCACAGGGAGTCAGTTAACCCAACAGTTTGTATCAAAGGAGCGTCGTTGACGAGCTCTCACATCCAGACGAGGTCGCGAAGGGACGCTGATCCGCTCAGCTCGGATTGCGTAAGGACCACAACACTCGTTAAGTCAGTCGATACTAACAGCATTGACTATACCAGGTTCAGATCACCATAGAGAAGACCATCACGAGGGAGGTGGAAGGCCAATTTGTCGACGTTCCACTACAATCTCTGGACCGGGTGGTTTAGACTATGGACGAGATGATCAGACAGCACAATTTGCGGGCTCCTCGCGATGCGGAGACGGCCATAGGGTCAAGGTAGCGGATAGCGGACGTCTGCAGAGACATTGAATTTGTTTGCGGCCGTTGTGTTATAATAGGCGTTGTTTGCGGCCCGAATCCGCGCTGTACAAACGCGAGATATAGCACAAGAGGAATATTACATCTTCCCACCCTCAGGCGGCTCAGCAGGAATGTCACCGAGACGATCCAGCAACACCAGAACTCGGCTTTTTCCGTGACGGCGGGGTTGCCCGTTATGGATGCGCCCGCCTATCGTTCGAACCAAACCACGACAGCAGTGCGAACTCCCATCGGGGTACACAAAAGCCCATGCAGCTATACTTTTGTCTACCATCATAAGAACACGAAGGAGGGTGGGTTACGGCTCTTTTTCGCCTTGATCTATCTGCGCCACCGAGTAGTGCTGTTGCAACGCGTGAATCGTGACGCACCTCTTGCATCGGAGGCTATATTCCGGTATGCATGCTCGCTACATACATGGCGCATAAGATGTTGACTAAACATTCATCAAGTATATCATGCAACGCCAAACGTGTGTGTCGTGTTGAAATGTTTCGCGCTCCTGAAGATCCTAAATCCGAATGTAGGTATCATACGGCCATGGGCATCATAGATTTCTCCAATACAGGCAGCGTTTACCAGAGAAATCCACCCAGAACAGACGTCGGACTCCCCACAGAGTCAATTGATGAGACGGTGGACCTTCTGAACCCCCAGAAAAATAAGTGCAGCTGGCAAGTAGAACTGATGCTGGAGCAGTTTGCTCATGATGGGATGGTATGTATATCCCTCTTATGAACGTACCGATGCTTGTGACTGACAATACTTCCAAGCTGTTCGCAACGCGACCGGATTGGTGGGACTGGCAGCAGTACGTTGACAAGTTGATATACAGTTGCGCAAACTGAGGCTCTTGAATAACAGGGAAAAGCTCGGTAGACGTCTCCATGTCCCTGTAGGGGAGATTTCATCGTTTCGATATATTAAATTCTATGGTCCTGATGGGCCTTCCCTTTCGGGAATCATGGAAACGCACAGTCTTCACCGAAACGCACGCAGCTTAAGCTACGCCGAACCCTGTATCATACAGTTAGCAGTGCGTGTACCTCAATCTCAAACTTAGTCCCACGCTTAGCTCTGATGTAGTGGCCAGGATATCCTGCAACCGGCAGCCTCCAAATACATGGTGGCACATCGTGGAAGCAGTTGATATGTAATGTCGCGTGGTATATCCAACTATGGCTCTTCAATCCTGTGCGTCTATGTTTAACCTGTTTTCGTTTGCTGAAGGTGACTTAAATCATACTCAGTCACGCGGCTTGAAGTGTACTTGCAAGATTCAGCCGGAATTTAAGCGGTGGTGTCCGAAGAGATTCAACGATACCTCGGTTTTTCTGGTAGGGCTCATAGAATCGGTCGACGTAGACGGTGACTCTATATGGGTCCCAGACCTGCTCGTGCAAAGGAAAAGCAAAAATACGTCGATCTCTGTCACGGAATCAGAATCGCACACTTTAACAACATCGACGATAGGAGAAGCCGAAGGTGTTGCTCTGACCAATCCGACGCTCAATCCTGTTGCTAGACCTCCTACGATGGAGTCCACTCGTATGGTCCTCGAGGATTCGGCGTCGGAAAATACCGATTTTCGGGAGGATCCAACGAAGGGCGCATTCGAACCGCCCCTTCCCTGTGACCCCCAGCCATCACAATATATACCCCAAGAAGATTGTGGTTGTTACCAGGAGGAAAATGGACCCTTGTATAATATCTCAGTTTCAGAACCTATCCTCGACCTATTCCCGTTGACGAGGAACGTCCAATGGACGACCTCTTATCCTAATCAAAAGGTGACAACGGATACTTTCCAGGCCCCCTATCGGACAGAGTCCTGTAAGCAATCTTTCTCACAGGACCTTCGCTTCTATTCAGGAGCCGAGGTTAAATTACTCAAACCCTTACAGATCGCCTTCGCCCCGAGACGTCATTTTAACGCCTCCATACCCTGAGCCTCAAGCTGGATCTACAAACTACATATCCTCTCTTTATCTGAACTTGCATTCCGGTGTGACATACGACGCTTCTCGCTTCCTAGGCTTGCAAATAAATGATACCAAATTCCACGCATATCATACAGAAGGAGATGGGTCGTGAGGTCTACTGTGTCAATGACTGTTCCTGTTTATATTCGACTATTATACAGTTGGTATCATGCTATCGCTACATTGGATTATCGTAATATGTGTATACCGTGTCAACAACTCTATCGGTGGGAACGAATGAAGGCGCGGGCTGTGCAAAGACGACGTCTCCAGACGTTCCATTAGTGTTCATCGCATTAAAGTTCGTAATATAGTTGCCCCAATCGTCCCACTCGAACCCGACTGGTGCTTGGGACCACATAGCGAGCGTATCTCTGTCACAACTGAAAGCTTCCGCCGATGGCCCGGCCATGGTCTGCGCAGGGAACGACGGTGATGTGTCCACAGGCGGCGAAGGCAGCTGAGAGGAAGGGCCGCTGGAAGATGCCAGAAGAGAAGATGGTGACGGCGCAATCATAGAAGAGACTGGTTGGGGCGCATGTATATGAGGAAGTGGTGTAATGGGCGGTTTGAATTCTTGAGACTTTCGAGGGGCTGTGAAAATAGAATCTAACGCAGGATCGACCGTCATGGCGTCCTGATGAGGCGTAGGAGCTTGAGGGGCTGGGTTGAAAACGGACGGTGAAAAATCATATTCGGCCCAGGACGACGTGGGATCCGTATCGAAAATCGGGTGGAGAGGTATCTTCCCCAGCTCGTCGCTTCGCACCGGAAGTTTGTCGTTCCCATCTGGCAAAACGCCCCCGAACCAATCTATGTTCGTCGAGTGGGGAACAGAACCCCTACGAGGTTGGCCGCGCGAAACACTACGACTGGTTATAGCAGAGTCGCTCGCACGTGAAGCTGAACCCCTGCGGTCCTGAATGAAGTGAGGTTGTAGAAGGGTGTGGTAGCCTGGCCCAAGGTCGTGCGCTGGAAGCGGAAGTTCGCCTACTATCGCCAGCTCATATAGCATGTCCCACAAACGTCCTGCAGTATGCCAGCGGGTCTCTACGGACTTGAGGATCTCCATCCCCTTGTATATGTCTTCCATCTCCTTCATATTATGCTTGTTCGCTGTCGATCCCGAGCCCCACATGTTGAGCATGAGTACAATTGTCGAGGTGAACAAAGGTATCTGCGATAACACTCAGAACGAGCACAATATAGATATAAACTCACTGTACATACCAGGTTCACATGCATAACCTGCGATCCTGTCTTCCTATAAATAACATCGAGCACGTGTACGCACGAGCGTGCTGCATTGGTGCATATTGCCAGGCTTGGAAAAGACGTGCGTGACGGCTTCCGTGGTGAAGGAATAAAAGGGCGATGAATCGTGATCTGGAGGGTATAGTATGCAGCATACAACGAAGCCGATTGAGTGAGGTATATTGAGTTTGATCTCTTGGGGTCCCAGCGTACTGTCGTGAAGCTACGTTAGAGAATTCTTGGACTGCTCGAACGTAAATTGACTCACGGTGTTCGGGTACAGAGCCTATCCATGCATTCAACGCAGAGTCTAACTCAGCGACGATCCGCTGCTCCCATTGGGGGCCGACAAATCCCAGTAATGCCTTGGACTTCGCAGTAGAGTACTATAGGCAACGTTAGGCTGCTGTACACAGCTATTATCTGACATACTCACAATAGTTCGCATAGCAAAAGCATTGATCTGATTCAACCGAAGCATGCAGTTGAAATACGAGATCATGGCTGGCTTGCCCGGCGGTTGTTTGAATGCTTGTGCTGGATCTGAGGTTACCCAGTATTCGTCATCACATTCGATGGGTAGGTCAAGATCGAAGCTAAGGAGAGAAGCCTCTGAGTTGCAGTAGTGCATTGTGCAGTGACAAAAGGTACATACTCTTCATACTGTATGCCGCACGGTCTCCCAAGTGATGGGCTGATCGACCAGTCTAGCCATACCAGAGCCCTGCACAGAGAGCATTCACGGTCAGACACATCAGCTAGGAATAACCGTATAACATACCAGAATGCACGCTTTAGAAGCTCTTGCTCTTCAGTGGGTATTTTGCCATAGACTTTCTTCCGATGTGCCCCAAGGTCCTGAGCAAGGCGAAGCCCGAGGCCTGTGATCGTGCGAGACGCTTCCGGCGCCGACGATCCACGGAGGTATATCGACGCAAGCTGGTAAATCTGTTAACTTGCGAGAACAGGGAGAATAAACACTGAGAACATACACAAGCAACCTGAAGGTCAAATAAGCTTGGAGGCACGGCGAGTGCACGACGTCCGATTTTAACCTGCCTGAACCACTTCCATCCAGCAGAATGCCATGACCTTGGCTTCGAGTCTTGTCCCCTTGCAGTCTGCCGGTCTTGCTGACTATCTTCATCATCGCTACTATCGACCCACCTCGCCTTTGCAATGCCTTCTTCGTCGGCCTCCGGAAGTAGCACCCGGGGATCGTCAGAAAAACGTGCGCCGAGTGCACACACAAGGAGTAAAACACTTCCAAATTCTGGATCCCGTAGATGCAACCCGTCCGCGAGAGCTGCAAGAAACAGCGGAAGGTGGAGAACGGGGACATATGCGTTGTACAGCGTGGAGTACAACGAGATTAGTTTATACATAAGGTCAGGCTCTGGAAAAACCAAGGCCGTCGTGGTTTGAGGCTGAAAGGTGGCATTGGCCCACTATGTACTTTGTCAGTTGCAAGACGTTAGATAATATCAGAGAAGGCATACCGGATGTACAGGACACTCGGCCGGACACAGGCATGGTAACGGTCGCATGCGCTGCTTGTGAGGGTCGTAGCATGCACCAGTTCTTGCACTGACATTTGTCTTCAGCTTGGCGTCGAACGAACGCACTTTATCCCGCAACGCCTTCTCCTCCACACTCAAGTTATCAAGCGTAGCTTGGAGATTATTGTCGGCTCTAGCGTGTACCGCATAGGCACACTTCAACTCTAGCGCCTTCTTCAATATGAGGATGTTGCTACTTTTGCCGAAGTACCGGTTGGATGTGACATTATTTGGATCGAGTGCAAGACTGCTTAAGGCCTGGCGTGCTTTGATCTCGTCATCCGAGGACTCCAATTCAGGGTCTTCTTCGTGCGGTGCATCAGACGGTCTCTCATATTCCGGAGAAAACGATGGTGAGCTAGAGTCGGCTGTAGGCGAAGAGAGGCCTGATGTCGCGGGAGACATAGGGAGCCCTGGATGGTGATGTGAAGAGGAAGATGCGGATGTGGGGGAGAAGGCAGGTGGGATAGCATACGTGAACGCGTCTCTGCGCGGCTTGCTGTTTGCCCGCCCCAGTCCTCGCCCTCCTGGATTGATACTTGTTGAACCTCGGCGACTCACTGTTCCGCTGTCGTCGTCCTCGCTGCCACCCTCATCATCTGAGAAGTCGGAATCGTCAAAATCAGAGGTACCGAACCGTATACTTTCTGCAACGAAAGCGTCGAGCTCCCGCGAGAGGTCTGAGGCAGGACAGAGGCGTGCAAGTAGCCCTTCCATAGCTGCCACACGAGCTTCGAGGCGTTGTACATACCCTCTTGGGCGTGCTTGTCTCTGCATACGATCGCATTGATGAAGGCCTTTGAGTGAAGGAAGAGCGGGGCGACCTACCTTGGGTGCAGACTGTACAAATGTACACTCATCGTCGTATGTAGCACAATTCGAGCATCGTTGACCCGGACCTTGTTGTCCATCACCTGCGACGTTCAATGGTGTCAAACTAAGGTATCTCAGCGGTTACGGATCACCTACAGCGAACTAAAGCAAATTAGCACATAGCAGCCACATTATCTCCGTCACTAACTCACTCTTCTTTAACCTGCACATATCGCATGCGCGACCTATTCTGCGCCTCTTCACCGTCTTCGCCGTGTTTCCATCTTTCTGTTCATCGTGCGAAGACATGATGCGGATGCAGGTCAAGATTACTCTAGCGTCCCAGTCGTCGGAAGAAGATATCAAGCCGCAATCAAGCAAGTAGTGTCAGCCAAGCCAAGCGATAGGTATTGACAGTATATTGGGAGCACGGTGAGCTCCGCTAAGATATATACAATGTGGAGGGTCGAGAAAGAGAAGTGCTATGAGAATTCGTGGCCCTGCCGGTGACCGAGTCCATCGCAAGCGGAGAGGTGGTGAGCCTGAGTCGCTGACTACAAACCTCTCGCCTCCGACGAAATGACAGAAAAAAAGTTCGGAAATTTCCCAATTTTGGGTTATGTGTGGCTTATGTAAGACAGCAAACATAGTGATCCGAAACCTCCTCGGCATTTTGCACCGTCTTCGCAGCGCCGTAGACATTCGATCGACAGTCATAGCAGCACAGAGATTCAGAGAGACTGCAATCATATTCCACACAAGTAAACAGTCGAGTCAGACACCGAGTCAGACATACTCTAGCATCTCTCGCCTAGTATCCCTCACCGAGGGCTGGATCTGCATCATCGAACCCTCCCCCGCCGCCGGAGCGAAGGTGACGAATGATCTCTGCTTCCCGCTGACGAGCCATCTCTTCGGCATCGAGCTCTTTCCGTTGCTTGTTGAGGGGATAACGCATGGCCTACAGCACAGTCAGCATACAACTCGGTGGGGCACAGTACACCATTACTCACCTTGATGCTCTGGTTGTGTAGTTCGAGACAGTACTGGATGCGGCGCATGAAGACATCTGTGACGTCGAACCCATAACCGCCCTTCTGCGAGCCACACTCCATCCAGCCTTGCTCGTGAACAATGTGGCCCTCGATGACACCGTCGCGAATCGCCTTGCCGACAATGTACTCGGCGTCCTCCTCCGAGTCGAGGTGTAGCTTCACACAAATATCGCGCAAGCTGATCCGTGCGTAAGAGAGCGACAGCCGGCGAATGCCCGTCTTAATGACGTTCTGCCGCAGGCGCACAATAAGTGTGTACGTCTTATCCGCCTCGAACTGCACCGTGTACTTTGACAGTGTGGCCTGGAACTGTGACAGCGAGCCTGCGCGCACAGCTGGATGGGACAAGATGAGGAAGCTGCCAGACGAAGATAGACTCGCATGGACTGACCTTTGACAATCTCGAAATACCCACTGAGGGCTTTCTCTAGCACGGGATGTCTGAAGAGGCTGCGATCGGGTATGTCACCCATCAAAAGCTCCACTACAACGGAGAGCTTGTGGACAGCTTGGTAGAAGCCAGGTGCGGTCGTAGGCGGCGGTGCGCGTCGGATAGCCTGGAGAAGATTCGTGTGCGCTGCAGAGTAGTTCAGCTGCACAGCTTTGATGCGGCCCAAGTAGTAGTGGTAGCGCGCATGCTGAGCATTCACAGCAGATGAAGGGAACGTAGTCTTCGACACAAGCTTGTCTGCTTGGTCGTAAAGGTTGTAGTGCAGGTAGTTGCGGAGAAGGCGGTTGATCAGCGACGCTTGTGTCTCGTCGTCGTGTCGGAGGGACGCTGTCCGCTGGGCAGCCAGGAATAACCTGTCTCGTCGCGCTTCAATTGGGCCACAATGACACATGTTTGTGATCAAAGACTCACGTTCGTGCATCCCCAAGCTCGCCGGCCAGTTCATACGTCCGGTCAACTGCAAACCAGATTTTGGCTGCAATAGGGTCCATACTCCTGCGGTTCAACGATTGCATCTTCCCAACTGTCTCTTGGGCTAGACGCAAGGCTTGAGGGTAGGTTTCGGGGGTGGTAAGGAGGTGGTGCAGGATGAGCAAGCGAAGGTAGATCTCAGCTTCGGGGACAGGCTCCAATGGTATTTCCTTTGCTGGAGCTGAGGTGTCAATGTCCATCTTCTGCTCTTGTGCTGGTGTAGGTGGCAGCCAAGAGAGGAGGGTTTTCTTGACGGATGAATCTATATAAGCAGTCAGGATGTATACACGTGAGATATTCGTGAGGGCGTACCAGGAGGGTATACTTCTTCAATCGCTTCAACAAGATTCTTGTTATCCAATCGCTTCCTCAGCGCCGTGAGTGTACGCAAGACTCTTAGCGTGAACCGGGGCTCCAACGTCGAGACAGCCCGCTCAATGAGTGCGACGTTGTTCTTTATCTCCTCTGGCACGGTTGGTGGTTCCTTCTTGGCCTCCGCTTGCTTCTTCTCTTCAGCCTTCTTCTCTTCCTCTTTCTTCTTCTCCTCTGCTGGTTTCATGTCGATGTCGGCCATGGTGGGCAGTAAGTGAGATGGACGTAGCTGACGCGTCTCTCACAGCGCTCAACGCGTGTATGCGCGTCGGGCGCCTCCTCGAGCTTGCTTTTCGTCAATGACCACTGTCGACGTTCAAGACCTGCCTGCTGGAGCTCGACAGACATATACATCTCTGGTATAATCCGACGTATATATATTCGATCATCAATCTTGAATTTATGAACATTATCAACACATAGTTTAGTTCGCGGAACGTCTTATTATCAGAGGCAAAGTAATTATGTCACTAGCGTGAAATACAGATATACAGTGCAGGATATTGTGCTAGCCACAGTCCATAATATATAAACACGCCAAGCCTTCAGTCTTAGGGTACAATTACATACAGCTTAGTCTTACAGTATTATATTTTGCCAACTATCCGGCTTAGAGGCTTCCTGGCACTTTCACATCAAAGCAGTCTGCTACGAGGCCATCGTCTCGTGTTCGGCATCCCTGTATTAGAGGCATGGGCCAAGTAAATAAATTACTCTCAAAAGATAGTTCGTCTGTAACATCGAGTCAATATCTGTGAGCTCATAGAAGGTCGGAAGTACGCACCTTGTTCTGCGACCGACGGAATACAGAGTGAAGACGACGACGACGACGACCCTTCTTCGCTGCTGCTACCTTCAGTATCGTAGCAGGCGTCCAGCTCGGGTGTGGAAGCGGAGCTGCAAGACGAGCAGCACGACTCGAGACAAGTGATTTCACGTGTGCAGCCCGGGCAAGGCTTTACCGAGCGTCCTTCCTTACATTGTGGACTCGCGTCGGTAGGGACGAGGAACCTTGTCATATGGTACGTGCTTGTGTAGCGCGGATACACTGGGGGTATTTACATCAGCACACTAACGTTCTCACAATATTTTCCTGTAGCTTACCTGGCCTTGAGAGATGGGGAAAGTCATAATGGCCTGGAGATCTCGAAGGAGCCACGGAATCGACGGCAATATCATCGGGACCTCCAGTTGACGGAATTGTATCTTGTGGCGAGTATCGCGCGCGAATGACCTCCTTGCCAGGTCTCGCGAAGTACTCGCGTTCTTGTTTTCGGAAGAAGTCACAGGTAGTCCCCTTCGAGTGTAGGCCCAGTATATAACCCCAGTGGTCAGGAAAAAGAGACCGGTTCGGTTGAGTTCCAATAGGGTACGGACGATACGCGCCGTAGCGCCGAGTGAATCTAGCAGTACGAGGGCAATGCGTGTTGTATGTGGCCAGTTCATACAGTCGAGTCGAGTCGTTCTGGGTTGTCCAAGGATCTATACAAGGCCGTTCAGAAGTTCAACCCGAGCTGAGAGATAGATATGGATAAGACATACACCGTGGCATGACTCAGTATTAAAAATCAACCAACGAGTAGCAATCGTTTGGCCACCAGGGCAAGAGGAAACTAAGCGGGATGTAGCCCTACGTTCGCAGGGTAACCTGCTGGCAGTGTCAGCGGACAACGTGCTTTATATACAAGCCCCCCAAAATTCTCCCAGGAACGCCGTCGCGTATCAACACTATGCAGAGGGTCCTTGCAGAGGCCGTGGGGCGTGATTGAACTTGCCACGGTCAATACAACGATCGAAAGAAGAGGGTCCGCCTGCCGTCACATCCTCGAAGGGACTGAGAATTGTCCGGTGCATCAGCCGCGGTCGATCGACCTTTATATGGCCATTCAATGAAAGACTAATTGAGAGAACCGATGCGTTTAGCAGTGCATAACAATCATGCGAACGGGGGCCAGCTCTTGCATAGTGCGGAGGACTGATCTATGAAATCGATTGATGAAACGATTCATAGTGGCCGGCCCCGCCTGCGCCATGCCCTCGCAAGCTTCGGGGTACGCATAACGACATCGCGGTCAGCGCCACTCCGTCCGCATTAGAAAATGACACTCACGGCCAGATCAAGAGGCAGGGTCTTTAAGATGTCTTTCGCTGAACATGTCTAAGGCAGAGTGAGCGTGAAACATATTGGTTTACTGAGTCAAGCACCAACAAGTAGCATTGCCGACCTTGTTTTCTCTGTAGCTTCTTGACACCTTCGCATGATCGAGGCCCATACACTTGGGCCTGATTATAAGGCCTACTGTCCCATGTTGACCGATCAGCCACGCGACAGTAGTAAACGGTGACCGGTGACTGCGGAGTCTGTGCGTGAGTTACCTTGGACTACCGACGCTTATCTCCAAATTTTGCGCGTAGGCATGTGTAATTATAACTTGCATTGTCTCTTGAACTAGACAACGTCGCAGAAAAACAACATCAAGATGAGCATAGTTTCGAAACTAGTTTGTGCATTGGGAAGTCACCGCACGCAGTGCGCAGCAGAAAGTTCAAGTAAGGTTGTCAATGTTCCTCAGGCAGAGGCTCATGTTCGTCTGTGCCGCTGTCAGCAGCGATAGACTCGACGTTGACAGAGGTGCGTCTGGCCAGTGCGGTAGCAGTAGGCGGATGTAAGGACTCCCCAGAATCAGGAGAGACGGGTCCATTCGCGAAAGAGGCGAATCGATTGGCCGGGCTAAGAGGAGAGGGAGGAGAAAGCTCGTCGCCGTCGAAACTGAACGTAGGCGGGATCTTGCTGTGCTGGCCCGTCGTGCCTTTGTCGCTGAGCAGCGCGTTCCCAGGAACGTTGAGTGTACCGAAAGGGCTCTCTGTCGGCATTGACTCGGAGTTCTGAAGTGAAGGTCGCGGATTCGAATATGACTGGGTAAATGGGGAGGCAGCGAAGACAGATTCTACTGGGCTGATGGGATTATCGTGGTCAGGATATGTCCGAGTATCCCTCACTGGAGTCATGCAACTCGATAGAGCGTCGCGCGTGAGTGTGCGTTGTTCTTGGAGCCTCGTCTGGAACCAGTTCGCGCAGAACTGGAGGGCATCCTTGGGCTGCACCCGACGTGCGTCGCGAGCTCGGTCCGCCATCAGAGAGTCGAAGGTGGACATTATCTGGGTGCAAAGTATGTGTTGAGTCGTTCACCTCAGGTCAGCTCCTTATACTCGACTTGAGAGCGCGTGCTTTGTTAACAAAGGAAGACTTTCCAGGACAAAAAGACAGATGGTGGTAACTTGAGAAGAGATTCGGGCGCTTGTTGAGTAACTACTTTGTCTGAGTTCAAATATCGACCTCGCTCGACCGTACTGACACCGACACACACGATTGAATTGTCGTCTTCCTCCTGCAGTTGACTTCTGTTCACGATATCTACAGGACATGGTTGATCCGAAATATGAATGTTGTCTTGCATAGAAATCGCCACACAATCCTCTAGCGGGTCATCTCTACACTGCCGTTCGGTGTAAAGCAATCGTGTCACCGTGTCGGTCTCAGGCTTCTACTCAAGATAGAGCGGACGATGCATTTTTTATCATGAAATCAGTCAATGCATGCGCGCCACTGAACTTTCTCGGTGATCGGTGAGCCAGCAATCTTCTACTAAGTTATGTACTATCACGCGCTCACACTGCATCTGTCAGCTCTCAGCCATGTTTTGATGCGGACGTTGAACGAGGCTACTCCTCCCCGACGTCAAAGTACTAGTGAGAAAGCGGTAGTCCGCAAAGACAGCGCCATAGACAAGACGCTCTATAGCACTGCAGCCGTTCTGTGCAAGCTCGATTGGGTGTTGACGATCGCTTTCATCAACGTCGCGAGTTTTTGTGGCGATGTTTGAGCGCGACAAGATGGTGGAGGATTGCCCACCCTTGCGTATCAGGTACACGAGGACCCTTTGTGTCTTGGATGAACATCACTTGCTAGGCACAAGCAATGTTATCCCATCTAGTGTACTGTCCTATGAGTCGTTTCATCCGTCTTCGCCACCAAAACCGCACGTACCAAGCTTTCGAGGTGAGTGGCGGTGGCGACATTTAGATTTACAGACCGGCATAACAAGGAACTCATCAGATAGATGATCTTGACTTACAGTTGGTGATTCGAGCGATGTGAGTCGACGTGTATCCTACCAGATGCACATATCTTGGGCCAAAAAGTCATTCTGGCAGCCATCAAGGTACCGCTATAAATGCACGAGGCACAAAAACCGGATTGTCCTCACCTCACCCTGGCTTAACCGGTCTTCAATATACTGTCGCTCTACCATGTCTCAGTCCAATTCAGCGATTGCTGCTGAGATGCAAGCAGAGTGAGCACCGTTTTACTCGCATCTCAGTGCCATGCTCACCGCTCATTTGACTGAAGTCTAGTTGCCGACTACATCATCTACTCGTGTACCGGTTTGTATTCCTACTCAACCGAACGTCAACTCTGTCCTCACGAGCATCGCAGCCCTAGTTGCCTTCGAGTATCTGTTGACCTTGGAGTCAGAACGTGCATTGATATGGCACAGAAAGCGGACAAGCTCTACTTGGTTATTCATGGCGAACCGGTATCTCTTACTGTACACAGCGATATACTCGATAGCCCCGTACAGCGAAACAGTGAGTAAGCCTATTTTACTATCCACATCTAAGCTTATATATCCAACGCTTCTAGGCGTATGTAAAGTTCAATTACAGTGGACCCAAAGCATTCAAGCTTAATTCCAACCTCCAGATGTTATCGCGCGTACATGTTGCTCACAGCGCTTTCCTTCCTTCCCTACGTTGTCGCAGCTCGTATGTCCACTCCTCATGTTTCGAAACCTCCGTCTGATTGCAGCGCAGTGTTCTCCTCGTTGCGTGTATACGCCCTGTCGGACCGCAATCTTCCTTTAGGTTTAGTCGTCCTAATATTGAGCTTGGTCCCAGTTGCTACCAACTCCGTAAGTCTGGTGATCTGCATATCAACATAGCTCTCGTCTGACGTTTTTACAGTACAGCCTGGCAGGTCAGACTATTGTCTACGTGAGCGACGTAGTGCTCGGTTCGTTTTGCGCAGGCTTTTCGAACGCATCCGTGAGCACCAGTTTCTAGTGAGTGCCACGCTTCATAATTCGTGGATTCTCCCATAATAACGCTCCCTGACAACGACTATATATCAGCCGTAAGTCTCTGAAGTCTTTACACTGCTATCTTGTGAGACTGACATGTCACTCTAGTCACTCTCGGTACCCGTCTTTCCGTCATCGTAGCCGATATCATCGTACTTGTCGTCACTCTCTGGAAGACTCTCCGCCATGCACGAGAAGCGGCCAGAATCGGTGCTCCTGTGCGGCTCAGTGCGACTCTTCTTCGTGACGGTAAGAATGAATTTCAGAGTACTGTTCAATAGCTGGTCTAACTGAGCCCTGCAGGAAGCCTGTATTTTGTGTAAGCATCACACTTGTTCCATCGCGCATTTGACGAACGCCTCCTCCGCAGAGCGCTACTCGCGATGAACATCGCCCAGATATTGGTCTTCACAGTCGTAAGTACTATATTCATATTCCACGACTCTTTCATGCCATTTATCACCTTCTTCAGCCGGTACTGCAACTAGCAAGCCCAGTCGGTGACATAAGCGACGTGTGAGCACCTCAGCCTTCCACTCTCTTAGACTTGTGATACTGAGTGATTATACTCAGCCTTCAACCGATTCTCATCTCGCGATTCCTGCTAAACCTCCGCGAGGCTGACGCACCCGAAAACAACACAGAAGACCGCCGCCTCTCCAAGTTCACCGCCCCCGACTTCCGCATTCCCACTACACTGAGCATCGTCGGCAACATGGGCGAGCCTCTGGAACACGACTGGAGCGGTGAGAATAACGAGGAACGGGCTGATGGACATGAACTTGAATTTGAAGATTCCGATGTTACAAGTTCGGGCGTTCATAGCGTCAAATCGTCTGAAGCTACTCTGGCGCAAACTACCAGCAGAGAACATGCGGTCAGCGAGGTGACTACTATCCCTTGAAGGACGCACTCGTCTTTAATGCTAAGGACTTGTTTTAGGTCACTAGAGACGTCGGCATCGCTGTCTGAGTGCACAGTTCATATACTTGATTGTGAATGCTAGAATTTATATATACACTTACCATCGCTTTTACATAATCCAATCCTAGACTTCCCTGTGGGCACACACAGGCTGTCCGGTGCCCCGTTACGAACTAATACAGGTCGTAGATTTCAACAGCAAAGCATAGAGACAGCGAGACAGCGAGATATGTGCAGAAACCGTGTTGTGTACCGTGTATCGTATGGTGTGCCGAGACGAGTGTCCATCTCCATGCTATCGAACATCGACGAGCAGAGAAAGAAGAGCAAGAATAAAGATAAGTAGAAAAAATATGAATACATCCTCAGATCCGCAGAGACCAGCTAAACGTAATAGACGAAGCATACATCCGTGTTATGTGTTGTGTTGTGTAGTACCGCATCAAAGGGAGTTTTACAACAGAAAGAGTATAGGATTAGGGTATTGCCATGGTCCATCCACCTGCGTCGTAACATCGTCGCATCATCGTCATCAACCAACTTGAACCTGCCTCTGACCCTGATCCTGACCCTGCACCGTCGCCGTCGCCTGCTCGCGGTAGAGCCACACCTGCGCCCACACGATGAGGCCCACCAGCACCGCGCGCACGCCCCACTGCAGCGCACCCCTTCTCCGCACAAGCAGCGCACCCCGCCTCCGTACACCAAGTAACGGGGCCGGCGCGCCCCACGGCGTCAGCAGAGCACACAGCCACCAGAGAACCACCTGCCAACGAGATGCGGATGCGTAAGAACGGGCCCTTTTTTCGTGCGCGCAGATGTCAAAAAAGTCAATGAGGGGTCGTGTCAAGCGGGTCAGGAAAGGAAAACGGGAGCGAAGAACAAACGAAAGAGTGGATAGCGAATGAAAGCGAGAGAAAAGGAAAGGAAAGTCATAAGGAAGAGGAGAGAAGAAGGAAGGAGATAGATACATAGTAAAGGAAGGGGTATAATAAGACGAGTCATAAAATCAAACGAACGATACGAATAACAACAGTTCAGGATATGTGCGTCGGCGAACGCGAATCAGACCGCGAGCGCAACGGAAGCCGCGGCCTCGACGACCGGCGGACCCTCACAGGCGCACTCGACACCGAAACTGAAGTCGAAGAAACAGGAAGCGCAGCAGGATGGTGAAGGGGTTGAAGCGGAAATGGCAGCAACCGCGACGCACCCGCAAACAGCGGGTGCACCGCGAAGGGCGAGATGAAGTGGTGCGACGGGATGTTGTGGATCGGCGGGAGGCTGAAGGGGAGGCGGTGGTGGGAATGTGCGTGGGAGTGGGAGTGGTATGGGGGGCTGAACATTGAAGTGGTGGGTATGGAGGTAATGATAATTGAAGTGGCGAATATGCAGGTAATGATAATTGAAGTGGCGAATATGCAGGTAATGATAATTGAAGTGGCGAATATGCAGGTAATGATAATTGAAGTGGCGAATATGCAGGTAATGATAATGATGGTGATGATGACAATGAGGATGATAAAGAGGTAAAGGAAGGTATATGAGGGATGTAGGAAGGGGAGGGGAAGGGAAGGAGAAGACACTCACCAGTTACCTCTCAGCTGTTCTATCCAGTGCACGATCAGGCGCAGACGCAGGCGCGGCGACCGGATGGGCAGCAGCTTCGCCTTTTCATGGTCTTCAATCGGTATGAGCTGTACAAGAGAACATCGTTAATATCTAGCACGGATAAACACGACTGACTGGCAAGCCATTATGACTTACCGGCGCCATCCAAAAGCTGAACTCCGCAGGGTCATCCGGCATCGGCACGTAGTTCGTGTTCAGGTGCTGGCCCACCCACGGCGTACCGTCCTTGAGCTCCTCCACAAAATCACGACATATCGCCATCAACTCCTCGTTCGACGTCCCCGCCCGTTTCGGCGCTGGCACCGCCGCCATACCTCCACGCGATGGCCCCGCCTCCTCCTTACCCGCGAGCACAACGGGCGACGCAAGGTCCACCACACTCACGTCCTCATGCACCTCCTCATGCACCCCCACCTCCTCCCTCACCTCAACCTCCTCCAAATCCTCCACCCTCTCCACCCTCCCCACCACATACCCATCCAACACGCCCCTTTCCATGATCCTAAACCGATACGACCCCCACGTCTCCACGACGCTCCGCCCGTCCGGCAGCATCTGCACGTTCCGGATCTCCAGCATCGTGCCGTAGTCGTTCCCCGGCCCCGGCGAGGTCGAGGACGTTGAGGAGGGGCGCGGGGGCGGGATCATGCCGAAACATGGGTGCGGCGTTTCGAGGCAGCGGCGTAGCATCAGGCGGTATCTGTAGTGGTGTCGTGACGAGGTCAATATAAATTATAAAGAGGCGAGCATGAGATGAGTGATGCGTACCGTGGCTCAAAGAGATGCAGGATGGTGGGCATCCCCGGGAAACTCAGCTGACAGACGAATATTGGCGTGTCGAGCCGTGCGTCCCGTTCCTCCGCCTGCACCATCTCGCCCCGTTCCGCATACGCCTCGGGGAATGCTTGGAGAACTGTAGTGTCGCCATAAGCACAAGCGCACGAGAGGAACGAATGTAAAGAAACTCACTGATAGAAAGCACGAGCTTGTTACACGAATGGTCCTGGAAATACACATACCCGGGCAACTTCTCCCTGCACAGCGGGCACGTATCGTTGTGATCCAACGCGCGCTGCAAACATTTCGAGCAGAAACTCTGAAACAGAAATATCGTCAGCACCAGTACAATCAACAATCAACTCTCCAAAAAGCATAGTCCCGTCAATGTCCTCAATCCTCTGAGTGCGACGGTGCAAGGCGACGATCGCATCCCGGGCCAACCTCCACCCGCCCAATTTGGAAAACCCATTTCCTAATCCAATCCACGTCCCAGCTGCACCCCACCCCACCCACACAGCACCGGCCGGGGCGGGTACACCAAAAGCGGAAATGCGCGCGAGCAAGATTCGCGCGAAGCTTGGCAACGGCAACGCGCAACGAAGGAGGGGGGCTCCAGTACAGTACAGCACTCAGATTCGCATCTCATCTCAGCGCGCGATCACGATCGTCGTGCCGTGATGGCGGGCGATCGGCGCCGTCACTGGTTCACTGGTCACAATCGCCAGCCAGCTAGCCAGACCGGCCGGCGAGCCAGGACGACGTCACGGACGACGCAAGGCCTCGCCCGGGAGCACATACGCGTTAGCCACGATCGCGAAATACCAAAAATCGCGAAAAAGGAAAGTCGTGAAATCGAAAACGTGTGAGGATGGGAGGACGCGGCGCAGAGAGAGGCCGCGGACACGGAAAGCCAGCCGGCCACGACGTCAGAGACGACGCAAGTGCTCGCTCGGGTGTACATAGCACGTTAGCCAAGATCGCGAATTCGGAGAGCGAGAAATCCAAAACGCGAGGACGCGAGGGACGCGGCGCAGATGTAGGCCGCCCCACGTCCCAAGCTAGAAATGGGCAGATAGCGAGATAACAATAGCGAAGAGGAGCAAGGAGAAAGGAGAGAGAAAGGAGGAGAAGGACTCACATGCTGGCACGGCGTCGTCACCGGCTGCCACATCAACCCAAAACAGATCTCGCACAACAGCTCCGCCCTCAGCTCCTTCTCGAACTTGTCGTCTCCTCTTTCACCATCAGGGTGTGAGGGGCGGGTGCGCTGCTGCTGCTGTTGGAGACGGCGGCGTTTGCGCGGGCGGTACGGCGCGCGTGGCGGCGGATGCGAATTGGATTGGCGGCGGGGCGAAGATGGGCCGGCGGCGGCGAGAGCCTCGTCGTCCAAGGCAAAGTCCAAGTCAATGTCGTCCCGGGGCTCGCCGTCAGTGCCGGAATGCGAGCGGGAACGAGAATGAGGATGGGAATGAGAGTAGATAGCCTCGCTGTCGCTTTCGTCTTCGTCGTCCGTACGCTCGTCCTCGTCGTCCAACGTCGGCACACGGTCTTGACTCGCAGACGAAGATGATGGAGACTGGATAGTACGCTGGACGAGCGCGATGATTTTGTTCACAGTCACGTCCACCCGCGGCGCATGTGGCTCTGGGCTCGATGAAGACGAGGACGCAGCCGCGGGTACGGGCGGTGCGTTGATAAGCCCCACATTCGCGTCGGGGTGTATGAACGTCGGTGTCTCGTGCGGCGACGGCCGCGTGCACGTCGGGATCGGGCACGTTGTCGACCAGCTATCTCCTGCTGAACTAGAACTTGTGCCTGCTGCTGAACTTGAGTGGGAGACGAGCGACGCAAGCAGCGACGACGCCGCAGATGACGGAGACGTAGAGAGAGATGGTGTGTGTGAGTGAGGGCGCACGAGGTGCTCGGCGCAGACGGTGTGGCCACAGTGCAGCGTCACGGGCGAGCGCAGGAGCGCCGGCGGGTGGCAGAGCGGGCAGCGCAGCAGGGGCCGGATGGCGTGCGGTGTCAGCGGCGTGCGTGCGTCTGAGTCTGAGTCGTTGGCGGCGGCGTCAGCGCTCGTGCCGGGGAGAGCTGGAGACTGCAGTTGCATGATAGGTCGGGTGCCAGATGATGGTGGTGGCGATGAAGAGGGGTACGAGGAGGAGGAATGGGTCAAGTGAGGGTTGTGGCGAGAGGACGAGGATGGACCCGGGGCGGAGTCAAATACTGACGGCAGGACATCGAGTGAGGAGGAGTCCGCGGACGCAACAGCAGCAGCAGCAGCAGGAGCGGACTCTGGTCCAGGTGGTGTATAGCCCATGCTCAAAGCGTTAAGCGCTTCAGCCTCGACTGCAGCTGCAGCCGTACTTAGACTAGGCGTAGTAGTGGACGGAACTGAATCCGAGAACGCACTCTGTGTGGATCGACAATATGTATGAATTATGAGCGAATGCGACGACAGTTAATATGCGCGAGGTAGCTCACCGGACTGTGTGAAGCGTCAGCGACTGCGAGAGGGTAAGTGACCGGTGGAAGAGAGACCAGAGAGTCGGAGTCGGACGTGGTAAGAGCCAAGGTAGTTTGTGTTTGCGTTTGTGGGCTCGACGATGGACGGCTCTGCGCGCGGTGCGGGGATCGACTGCTCTCAGAGTCTGTATGCACTCGAGGAGTCTCCAGCACCGGTGAATTATTTTCAGCAGCAGCAGCGGTCCTTCCACTAATCGTACTCAAGGCCGTGCGCGATCCCTCGAGATATAAAGGGGCCCCCATCCCCGATTGCGCGCCCGGTTCGTGTGCAGCTTGTGGGACGAGCCGACCGGAGAGCGAAGAGGACGAGGCAGCGTCTGCAGAATCAGGCGCGACATCAGGCGCAGGACCGCGCGGAGGAGAAGCTTCGAGCAGGGGATCGTCTCGTGCTGGCGGGAGGGGCGAGGAAGGGCCCAAAGGCGTCCGATGCGCCCCCACCACCCGTGTACACCCATCGCGCGACTCGTCCTCGGCGTCGTGCTCGCGCTGCATGCTCGTCGTCGTGTGCAGTGGAAGCGTCGTGAGTGTGTCGTGCTATCAGCCAAGGAGTACTAGAGTCGTAGGATGTGGGATTGCACTAAGCCATTCGTTCAAGTTTGGACCACCAAGAGACGAGAAGAAGAGTCGCCTGAGCCAGAGAAGTGAAGCGGGCGGACACCGAAACAGGCTGGCACCAGATCGAGCATCGAGTTGTTCTCTTTCACGTTGCAGCCGTTGCGTAATGGCCATCACGTGGGCACAGCGTCCCGATCGCGCGACATCCAGTTTGATGGGCGCCCGCCAACCTTGATTTTCGCTTCCGCGATCGTGGGCAATTGGCACGCTCGCCACGTTCCTGGAGAATCTCACACGAGGGAGGCCCTCTCTACCAGGACCCCCCACAATTGGTTCAGAACCCAGTTACAAAATCCGAACTTTTTGAGGGGTTTGGACCGCCTGAACCCAGATTTTGTCCGAACTTTTGGGAGGTCCGGCCGGCCGCAAGCCAGAAACAAATCCGAACAAGTTTAGGGATATGCTCGCACAGCCAGACTGTATTGTCCGGACGTTGCACTCTCACAGGGCGCGCCGGAGGCGCGCGGCCCCAGACGCTCATATAGCGCCCAAAATTACCATATTTAGGGCGCGTCGGGCACCATAAGCCGGTCTCAGGTCCGAACTTTTCGAGGCAAACGGCCATGAAGCCGGAAATTTTCCGAACATTTTTAGCGAAATTTGGAAATTTTGTCCGGACGTTTTGACCAGAATTGCCGCAAATTGTAACTGGGTTCTGAACCAATTGTGGGGGGTCCTTCTCTACCCCCGACTCTCGCACAGCACAAATGTAACCGACGCTTGTCGCGACCTGTATGCGCTAGGGATTCTAGGGCTGAACTTGGGTACTAGGAACTAATAGCTCACTCAACGACACCGCTCTGGCGAACACACCCCGGATGCTAAAGGGAGACTCTCCTCTCCTCACATCCGCCTTCCTCGCAGCATTCCAACAGTCGCCGTACCTGTCAGTCAAACCCTGCACCTGCACGCGATCTCGCGAGATCCTGCACGCAGCCTCACTATCTCGGATGCCCTTACCGTCGTCCTGTCTGCACACGCGCCTTCCTTGCTTCTCTCAATGGCATTAATGGCAGCCTCTCATATGCATCTGTGGTTCCCCCGAATGTCGCAGCCCAATCACCCAATCAAATGCTATCAGTAGTGGTGTGCGCATCCGTGTCAGACGCTGTGCCCGACGCACATCATCGCTCTCTATGTACGCACGCCGCCCGAGTGCGCGCAATAATGTTGTCACACTGCACAGCGCGCAAAGACCGCAGTATCACTGCGTCATTCCGCACGACATTCAGACATCCACACTATCACTATCACTATCACTATCACAAGGCTACCTACTTCCACCGCGCACAACCCCACATCACCCACCTGACCGCCTGACCCCCCGAGACGCCTGCGCATCAAATCGAACGCGAGCTGATATCGCCCGTGCTTCCGAGAACGCGGAGGCAACTTCAAGCCAATATGCGATATGCAGCACCCTGCGGCCTCGTGTACGGTAAACGATAGCCCGCCGTGGCCACGGTGTCGATGTCGGTACAAGTACTCGAGTTACCGCACGATAACGAGTTGGCCACACGGTTCCTCGACGCGGACGACGGGCTGCGGGACTTTGGCCACACGGTCCCTCGACTACTCGACTCGATGCAAGATGCAGGCCCTGCTCGTCGGGTGTGGCGTTGCGCTTTTTTGTGAATTTGTGCACACGATGGATGCTTTTGTGCACGCGTTAGGTTCTCATCGACGTAGGCTGAACGCAGAACCTTCGCCTCATTAAAAGCACGCCTCTCGGATCCGCCACTCCTTACCTTTATTTCAACAGACACCGACCGTAGACATCAGACGGAAGAGATAACCTACACACCCAAGAATACAGGCCCACCACGCCTGCGTGTCGGTACCGCCACAGTGTTATGGTATTCCAAGCTCAAGTTCCAGATTGCAGCGAGCTTGTTGCTTGCTACCTCAAGCTTACCCTTTGCGGTCGGGTGTGCGCCACATCTCGTTCGGGCGACGTCGTTGCACAATGCAAGCTTAAACCTTGGAGCTTGGATACTTAGCTGGGGAGCTTGGATACTCAGCTTGGAGTTTGGAGCCATCACGGGAGGGAATCAGGCCCGCGAGTCGAACCGATCTGGTGGCCGATGGGACTTCGGAGCAGCTTGAAGCAGCTGAGCTTCGGATCTAGGAATCGAGCTGCCTCTGTTACTGTACTGCCTGCGCCGACCTGGGACGAGTAATGCAAACGCTTCACCTGCCTTTGCTGCGTTTGTCGGGAGACCGAGGAGAGGAACTGCATGCGCTCATGCGTATAGGGGCCGTTCATGACCATCTAGCTTCCGGATACCAAGCCAAGCGCAACAAGTTCGTGCCTAGTAGTTCCCACTCTCACTTTGACTCTCAATTGGGCGGGCGTATAGCTTAGAGTCGCCACAAGTCCGCGAGGCGAACCGATCTTGGGGTAGCTGAGCAATGGATCCGGGAATCAAGCTGCCTCCGTACGTGTGCCCCTGCAATCGCAAGACAAGTACAGGGTACTGTTCATTCGAGGAGATGAATGCGCACAAGTAGGCCTATCGCGCAGTATGCACTACACTGACCCGTTCATGACCGTCTACCTCCTCTCCTCTCCCGGACAACAAGCGAAGCCCGTGCCTGGTTCTCACGAAGTTATGGAGGAACAAATCGAACCGAACGCAGCTATGGGTGTGTAGTATCCGGATACCCCCCGCATCTGGAAAGCAACACAACACAAATGCCCACTCTGTTGTTCTATTGTTTTGTGGCGCCTCGGATCCGCCACTATCTCTAATTCACAGACCATAAACGATAATGGTCTGATAGTCAAACACCACACAGCAGACAGCAGACAACTTACACGCGCAAAAATACAAGCTCGCCGTGCCTGCGTATCGATACGACACTACTACTCGAGGTTCTAGGTCCAGGTTGAACGTGTGTTTATGGCCGCCCAGCTACCGGGTTCGCGTAATATCTAGGGTGCGCCACATCTCCTTGGGGCGACGTCGTTGCAAGCTTGGAACTTAGATAACTGAGAACCATAACGGGAGGTTCAGGCCCGCGAGTCGAACCGATCTGGGGACATCTAAGCCATGGTTATGGGAATCAAGCTGCCTCCGTACTTGTGCTCCTGCAAGCGCAACAGGTACTGGCTGCTGTTCATTCGAGGATATGAATGCGCACACGTAGGCCTATCGCGCAGTATGCACTGCACTGCCCCGTTCATACCCGTCTACCTCTTCTCCTCTCCCGGATACCAAGCGAAGCCCGTACCTGGTCGTTCCCGTAGCGTCTACCAAGTATCAATGGCCACACAGCTACGGGTTCGCGTGATGTCTGCGCCACATCTCGTTGGGGCGAGATCATTGCAGCACTTGCTAAAACGGTATTGCTTAGATCCATCACGGGAGGGACCAGGTTCGCAAGTCGAACCGATCTGGGGGCAGGTGAGCTTTGCATCCGGGAATCGAGCTGCCTTGCGTACTCAGAACTAGTGCCCGCAGGCCGATGCAGTGCCGAAGGTAATACAAGCACTTACCTGCGAGGCCGAGGAGAGCAGCTATATGGGCGTATACGCACAAGGAACGCTACTTAATGTGCAACATGCACTGCCCCGTTCATGACTGTTTACCTCCCGGATACCAAGACAAGCCCGTGCCTGGTCGCTTTCCGCCCGTAGAGCTCTGATTTTGGCGCGGCGTCTCGCGGAATAGCGCAGGGTCGAAGGGTCGAAGCAACAAATCGAACCGAGCTCAGCTATAGGTATGTAGGATTCGGAAAGACTGCGAGCCTAGTACCGCAGCAGCCCCTACATCCGGAAACCAAACCAACACGAGTACGCACTCTTTTGTTCTGTTGTTTTGCGCAAGGCCGAGAAAAGGAACTGCACGGGCGGATACGTCTTGAGCTTATCTTAGGTTCCTCTAGCACAATCTTTCCGACACGCCATTGTACTTACTTGTATTAAAGACGCGACATCAGACACCAGTGACTGCGGGATTGCCATTAATGCCTAATGCCAGATGCGAGCAGTACGGCAATACCTATTCTAGCAGTCGCCCGCCCCCTTCCGGATTTACGACTCAGAGTAGCTCACCCAGTGCTGTACCTAGCTCCGCCTTATTGTCTAATCCAGACAGCGCGGGGCCGCTGGAAAGCATCGCAGAGCCGCTGTACCTCAGGTTCATGCCCGTCTGCTTCCTCTCTCGGGTGCGTGGCGCCTCACAGTAACGCCTCCGGGACCGCGGTTGACAGCATCAGCATCCGCAGGGCGCGGGGCACGCGTTTATTAGATCCAGGACCGTCGCCTCTCGGACTCTCGCTCGGTAACTTAGATAAGTAAGTGAAGACTCTCGTCATCGTTCACACGGAAATTGACACCAACTTGCAGCTCCATTTGGGCTTTTAAATGTCATGTACCATGTACTATGGTGTATATGAAATAGAAGTGCTCCTACGTGACGACGGAGCTGCGCAAGAACGAGACGGAGCAAACAAATTGGGGGCGAGTGCAGGCATGCCCGACCATCGCCAGTCGCCGACGTACACGCGAGGCGTTAATACGCCAGATCGCCCTCCTGCCTGGGAAAGCCGGAATACTGCAGCCGCAAACTGGCTACTGGAGCCGACCCTCTTTCTCTCCCTCGCCCCCTTGTCCGCGGTCCACTCAGGTTGAGCACTTCTGCGTCTGACTACTAGTATTGACCGCAGGAATCGAATTTACAGGAAGGCCGGTGTGGCGAATGCACATATTCGGTGCATCATTCCCTCATTCCCTTGCCGCGAAGGAATGCACCGTGCCAACGCCGTCATAGTGTGGTCCAGCGTATCGCTCTGAAGCTGCCTTTTAGACCGACGGATGACGGACGATTACAAAGCGTGTGGCGTGTAGCGGGCGGCGAGTGGCGGGTGGATCATGCAAATATTGTTGATGCCTATTGTTGACTGTCCGCAGAGTCTATCCCACATACGGCTCGGTGTCCGCGGGTGTGGCGGCGTCGGCGTCGGCGATGGTGCCCAATTGTTACTCTTCCCCGTCGTGCGAATACTACGGAGTTCGCGGCTACGACAAGTGGAATTTTGCGGAGGAGTCCATACTATTGCCGGGCTGCTTATTCTGGTTCGCACATTCTTGCCAAGGAAAATTCGACATCATCGATGGGTCATGCGCACGTATGTCGTATTGAGCCATTTTTGCCGTCTGCTACCAGATTCATGTTCCCTGAGCTATCCTACGTCGGATGCAGACAATGACATATGGTGCGAGGGCACTTGTGAGGAACTCATCCCTCCCTTCGGTCCAGCCGTACGTGTACCATGCATATGGTTTGGAAGAGGCCGTGAAGCGATTCTTTAAACGTCGACACGAAAGATTTTTAGTAAGACAAGTTCGAACCGCGAGCATGTCTTTCTTGTGACTTCCTTCCTAGATATGTCTCTGATCGGCTATTGGACCTTCATCATAATGATATACTTTTGTAAGTGGAGAGCCACCTCGACAATCTCGACATGATGTAAATATATAAATATTCACGACATGTGTTTGTTCAGGCAAGAGCAGCTCGAGCCCCAATATATGAAGCCAACACGTCGTTCAGTCTTCAATTGAAAGTTATCAGAAGTGACCTGATCGCGTAGTACGGCAATGTCCGAAGGGTCAATATTTCGTTTGTTCCTTGTTGCCATGTTCGCCCCGCCCGTGCTAAATTGTGCGTATATATGTCACAGATGTGAGTATTGTATATCACTCACCACAATTCGACATAGTAACCCACACCACGCTTGTTACAGTCCGCTACCGCCGTTCATGTGTTGGAGAGTGCGATGTCGCGACTCGCATGCAACGTTTTGAGCTTCACGCGTCAATTATCCGACGATGTCCGACTTGGCTAGACGAGTCACGACTCTACGCTCTCTGAAACCACCCCCGGACCTAGGTCTGTGCGTTCCGATAACGGTTTCTTCGTCGCGTTCTGTTCAGCTTTCGTGTCTCGCACAGCTGCCATCATTGCGTGCATCGCGCAAGGGCAAGGACGCAGATGCACTCGCGTGGTTCGACACTGCGTGGGCGCCACGGCAAAACAGTTGCTCTTCTAGAGATGACCTCGGTCCTGCGACTTGGTCGCGTTCTTCACCAGTCTTCACCGTCCCCACGACCACATCACGAGAGAAAGCAGGGAAATGTCTCCATAGGCCCTTACCCACTCGTATATTTTCTGGTAAACCCGGACCACCGTTGTATATACACTCTGGGCTTCCTCGAGGCGCTCCCCCGCATCCTCCAAGGCCCATCCTCATGGTCTCCGGCGGCGAAACAAATTCTGTCTCAGTGGTGTGATGCCGCACATATGGTTTTCATCACCCACAGCGACCGTTTCTGTCGGTGCGACAGCCAACCGTTTCGAGACACCGTATCACTGTCTGATAACCTCGTCCCGCCCAGCCTGCCGCCGATGGCCCGCGCGCGCGTACACACCCTGGCAGTCGAAGACGGAACGTTCGACGTTTCTACCATATCTTTTTCTACCGTTTTTCTGTCTTACTTTGCACCCTGGATGCAGATTGGGGGCGATGTAGGCAGCGCGTCGCGCGGTGGAGAAGCGTCTCGACGAGCATAAAAGAGGGACGGGGGAGCTGCGAGTATCACCCAGCCCCGCCCTCTCCTCTCAGTGCTCGTTGGGACGTAATTCGACATGCGTTGCCCCATCGTCCTTCTCGCCTCTTCGCTGCTCCCTGGAGCTCTCGCGTTTACATGGCAGAAGTCCGACAGCTATGTCGGCACTGACTTCCTCTCCGACTTCACTCACCAGGCGATCTCCGACCCCACCCACGGACGAGTGTACGCTTTCATTCACCCGCTGTTGCTTGCGAAAGCTCACTTTATTGGTTTGCAGGAACTACGTCAACCAGGCGACTGCGCTGGCGCAGAACCTGACGTACGCGAATGGCAACACTCTAATCCTCCGCGCGGACTACTGGACCACCCTGAGCGCCAGCGGTCCCGGAAGGGACAGTGTACGCATCCAGAGTGTGAAGCAATACACCAACCACGTGGTCGTGTAAGTAGTTACAAGTTATAGCCGACGTGTGGTAGATATCGATGCTCATACCATATACTCTTAGTTTCGATATCCGCCACATGCCCCAGGGATGCGGCACATGGCCCGCCGCTTGGGAGACAGGCACCACTTCCTGGCCGGGATGTGGTGAAGTCGATATCGTAAGCTTTGACTGACCGAAACCTTGCACGGCACAGGCTGATAAATTATGTTCTCCCATTCGCTGTTCGCGCTCACAGGTCGAAGGTGTCAACGATGTATCACCGAACCAGATGACCCTGCACACGAACCCCGGCTGCACCATGCCCGCCAGCCGTCTGGAGACCGGCAATCCTGGTAACAACGACTGCGAGGGAAACAACGGCTGCGGGGTCCAGGCAACTACTCCTAACAGCTATGGCCCTCCCTTCAACAACAACGGCGGTGGATACTACGCTATGGAGCGTATGGACACTGATGGTATCAAGGTCTGGTTCTTCCCGCGCAACGGAAACGTCCCCAATGATCTCGCAAGCGGCGCATCGACTGTGGTCACCGACAACTGGGTACGCTTGATGCATGACTTTCCCATACTATCAACGTGACTGACTAGTGTGTATCAGGGCACGCCCACTGCTTTCTTCCCGAACACTCAGTGCTCTATCGACGAGTTCTTCCAGCCAAACAACATCATCATTAATTTGACTTTCTGTGAGTCTGCTTATTGGCTTGGACACGAAGTATTGATACTGAACTTTGAGCCAAGGCGGTGACTGGGCTGGCAACTCTTACGGCGCCTCTGGATGCCCATCGGACTGTGTTGACTACGTCAACCAGAACCCCGGTGCATTTGTCAACGCTTACTGGGATATTGCATCTATCAACGTCTACCAGAAGTAAGCGCGTCACTTGGAATTCGGAGACGCTTGTGCTTAATTTGTCCTAGCCCGACTGGTACTGGGTCATCAGCCCCGTCTGGCAGCACCCACCAGATCCACCCTAACGGCGATACGTCGAAGTGTCTTGACGTTCAAGGTGGGGTTATGGCGGATGGCACTCCCGTACAGATGTATGTTTGTATATTATTTCTTCCCGGGTATCAGGTCTCATGACGAACCTCGTAGCTATGATTGCAACGGCACCGGAGCTCAGAACTGGGTGATCAACCCGGGCACTACCTCTGTCCAGGTCGCTGGCACAAACTACTGCTTGGATGCCGGTTCATGTGCGTATCTTCCTAATCTTGGGTTTAATTAACTGAAATTATTCCTGTTAGCCCCCGCCAGCGGCACACAAATGAAGATCTGGGACTGCTACTCAGGCATCGCCGCCCAGACGTGGTACTACACTAGTGACGAACGCATTTCGCTACAGGGCGCAGGTACGTACACGCTGTTCTATAAACTGTGTAAAGGGTTACCTAACGAGCGTATCCTAGGCCAATGTCTGGATCTCACCAACGGCAGTGATGCAGACGGTAACATCATGCAGATCTGGCAATGCACAGACGACGACACCAACCAAATCTGGTCCCTCTCATAAGCTCCAATCAACAAACGTATTGACGAACGCAACGAGGCCACGAACGCACACAAAAATAAAGGACGCGTTAACGTCCCAGTGGTCTGGTACCACACACTTGTACGAGTATGTATTGTTGTACATCATTGTCTCTGTAACACTATCTCCTGCAAGCTTGAGTGAATATTGAGTGAGGCTTTTTTCTGGACAAGTCTGCGTCGAATTACAATTGCTGGCCAATCTTTAGTCTTTCACGATCTCCCAACCTAGCTCCTTACCCGCCCAGAACGGTACAACGTTGTTCTCTCCCAAGGTCCATACGTCCTCTACGACATTCTTCGCTCGGCGGAGCACAACTTTAGTTTGCTTTTCCTCAACTACGCCCTCTTCGTTCTCGACTAGGGTTGTGCGTACAGGTCTTCCGTAAAACGCTCTGCCGTTGGTGCTGACGAATGCCTCGAGCTTGTCGAGGGCACCAAAGGACTCGAGTAGATGCGCAACGAGGGGGAGAAGGATCGGGGAGGTGTACACCCCAGCTGCACATGCTTGCGCGGGGGTCGCCGTGGACTTCTTATTTGGTGGGTGGGGTGCTGAGTCGGATCCGAGGAAGAATCGAGGATGACCTTCTCTTACTGCGTCCTGCAGTGCCTTGCGATCATCTGGATATTTGGCCACAGGTTTGCAAAAATTCCAAGCTTGACCGGCCCAGTCATCAACGGTAAGCGCAAGGTGATGCGCCGTGATTGTACAGGCGACGGTGTCGCCTAAGCTTTTCACACAGTCTACAGCTGCTCTGGTCGTCGCGTGTTCGAGGACGATGCGCAACTTGGGGAACCGCGCGTGGATCTTCCGCAAATGAGGAAGAAAAGTGGGCTCCGCATTGAGCACGCAGGTATTCGAGGACGCGTCGGAGGGCACTTCTCCGTGAAGATTGAGGACCATGTCCGCTTCCTCCATAGCTTCAAAGACGGGATAATACGTCTCATAGGACTCGATTCCTCCTTCTGAGTTTGTCGTAACGCCCCGAGGGTAAGATTTGACACCTTGCTACAGATCTGAGCATGGCCGAGAAGTGTGTAAGAGGGTGGATTATCGCTAACCTGAGATGCCCGCTGCTTTCGCTCTCTTGATCTCATTTGGTGTGAGCTCCGGTGACAGGTAAAGCGTCATCATGTATTCCACAGAGGGATCGATAGCCTGCAGTTGTGATTTGTAGAGCAAGGCCTCCTCAGTAGTCTTGATAGGCGGCTGAAGATTGGGCTACATTGAATGTTAGTCCTATATCTGTCTCGATGAGGACGACACCTACCATGACATACGCCAGCGTAAATCCACCCTTTCTTACATGTTTGGTGACCAGTTCAGAGAAAGTACCTTGACGGAGGTGAACATGAAAGTCGGCTGGGGCAGCGATATGGAGGATGTCGGTAGCCATTGTGTACCTCAAGGGGTCCAATTTACTCTCCATTTCTAGCAATAGGCTATCTTATCGGGACGTTATCCCATTGGAAGATCACTTTTGCGCGATCACGTGGTGCAACTCTGACCAGACGCGTTCGAGCGTCGCGTGGTTGTCATGTGCATGGTTGGACTTGCCTGTGACCACCACGACCCTCTGCGACCTTTATTCTTGTATTTTACGACTTGACGAACTGCCAGCTTGCTAAATGGTGCCCGCTGGATCTATAACGGTTGCCGGTGAGTTTTTGTGCTGTCACAGGACCAGAACGGCCGCTGACATGAAGAACAAAGTCCGCGTACGACCACCGACCACCTGGGAAGCCGCCCGTCTTCCAGAACGCGTTTACGATGCTTGCATACGCACCGATGGCGCACTGTCGACGCCCGCCAAGTCTGTCACCTCCCAATCCTCCCTTCGCGAGATTGTCCAAATCGTCGACGACCGCGTCCTTACATTTGACCCACAAGAAAGGAATGCCTCGCGGGCTTTTGTAGAGCGTGGTTTCCTACCGCCAGGCACGAAACGATACAAAGACAGGCGTTTTATATTCGATAGAGTGTTTAGCCATGAGTCAGGGCAGCAGGAGGTTTTCGAAGGGACAGCGAAGCCGATGTTGAAGACGGTGTTGGATGGCTATAATGCCACTATATTTGCATATGGAGTAGGTTTCTTTCATTGACTTGTATGATGCCTTGGTCTTATTCTTGTTTCGAATATCGCTTCTAGGCGACGGGATGCGGCAAGACACATACTATCAGCGGAACCGATACCGACCCCGGAATCATCTACCTCACCATGGCGGACCTCTTTCGACAGATTGACGAGCGTAAAGAAGACTACAATACCGACGTTGTAGTCACCTTTCTCGAAATCTACAACGAAGAGATCAGAGATCTACTCGCTGAACCGGGTACTCCCACTCCACGTGGCGGTCTGCAGATTAGAGAGGATAAATCTGTGAAGGTGGTGGGATTAGCAGAGCTTCGTCCAAACAGCGCCGATGAAGTGAAAGAGATCGTTTTGTTGGGAAACTCACGGAGAACGCAGTCTCCTACGCATGCCAACGAAACCTCTTCGCGGTCGCATGCCGTCTTACAGGTCCATGTCACGCTGTCCCCGCGCACTGCGTCACTCACGGAAACGCGCACTATGGCTACACTCTCTATCATCGACCTCGCCGGCAGTGAACGAGCAGCAGCAACTTCGAATATGGGACAACGCATGGTAGAGGGCGCAAACATCAACAAGTCCCTACTAGCCCTTGGAAATTGTATCAACGCACTCTGCGAAAGCGGAGGCGCATTCCGTCACATTCCCTACCGCAACAGCAAGCTCACGCGCTTGCTCAAGTTTTCGCTTGGTGGTAATTGCAAGACAGTCATGATTGTCTGCGTAGCACCGACCTCAGCCAACTTTGACGACACGCATAACACGCTTATTTATGCCGAACGCGCCACAAAGATCAAGACCAAGGTCATTACAAGAAACGTTGTCAACATAGACAGGCATGTGGGACAATATGTCGAAGCTATTACCCGGTTGAATATACAAGTGGAAGAGTTGAAGGCTCAGCTCGCTGGGAAGAGGGACGCAGAGGCCGAGAAGGAGAAGAGGAAGAAGAGGGAAGCCGCTGCAGAAGTTGAAAGAGCCAAGAATGACCTGCAGGAGAAGGCAGATCATACACGAGCTCAGATTATGGACGGTGCTGCCTGCTCAGCCAAGCTCGACGTGGCAGAAGCGAAGCTGAAGGTTATCCGAGCTCGCTTGACCCAGCTTGACGTCCAGGCTGCCACTTCTCCTCTGAATGCAGACTTGGAAGCAGAGAGAGGTCTCTTGCGAACCCTTGCAGGACCCGAGGAGCTCGCAATCAAGCCTGACTCAGCACTCCGATCACACATACTGCGCTCTGGTAACTCGTCCGCGATGTTCGAAGCGACACTTCGGGCGGTGAGCGAGCGACGGTCGGACAAATTAGATGAAGTGAGTATTGACAACGTGAAGCTGGATGTGCGCTGGAGGAGAGCGGAAATGGAAAGGATGCAGGCAGAGGCGAGAAGAGATGCGATGAAGGAGGCTGTGGAGTCCCAAGCAGAGATGGTGGTGAACTTAGTTGGTCTCGTCGGCCGGTGCACTGTGATGCTTGCTGCGGCCAGTAGAACATTGGGCACCGCCATGGAAGATGAAGAGGCGCTAGCCGCGGCCGTCAAGACTATAGCCCAGGACCTGAAGAAAGTGGCAGACAAGAATGACGAGGCGTTCAAGGCGCTGCTTGGGCACAGTGCCTCCGAATACGCAGTAGGACCATCCCCATCCTTTGGCTTCGATGGCTTCAAGAGTTTTCCTTCTTCTTTCGGCAGGCGTGTCGCTTCAGGGCCCATACAATCTCAGTCCGCTGAATCCAAACCATCAAGACGTGCATCCTCCTTTGGCTCTGCTATGGGTTCCAGTCAGCTGCGCAAGTCGTATCGGTCTCCGAGGAAATCCTTGCGTTCGAGTCTGGTACACTCCGCTCCATATAGGCGCGCGTCTGATAAAGGCAAGAAGAAAGGTGTTCAGTGGATGGATGAGGTGGGACAGGGAGATATCGATGACAGAGGTGTGGGACTAGGGATAACAGCGCCTGCCATATCCATTATAGCACCCGACACCAGTCTTTCCCCTACAAACAGCCCTCTATTTTCCGAACCTGGACCATCGTCCGGACCTCCGTCAACTCGCAAATCGCCCATACCGTCAGAAAGTGATTGGGAAGACGAGAAGGACGAGAACAGTTTGAACCTCAGCTTTGCGTCCGGTTCTCGTGGCCATCACCTTAGACTGTCTGCTTCAACCCCCGCCAGCGAATCTCGCGTCGTTTCAGGGAAGAGGCCACGAGCGAGCCGCTTATCCCCTGGGTTCCTCAAGCCCAATTCCGGGGGATCAGCTCTGGGCAGCCTTGCCGAAACGGACGAAGAACGTTCTTCACCCTTTCGCTCTGCTCCGTTATCGGATCGCAACATGAACAGAGCTACCTCTCCCACAGCTTCGAGCAGTGGCAGCAGCACACTCAAGGTCTCGAGAGCTCCCAAGAGTCCGGCGAGGCGTGTTCCCATGACGCCAAAGGTGGTAGGATCCTCCAAGGTCGGGCGGAGGAAGTCGAATATCGGGCCCCTGCGAGTCGAGAGACCACGGCGACGGGCAAGCATGATTCCGCAGCTGTCACCGAAATTCACTGCCAGCATAGGCGAGAGCGCGTCGGCGACGTCGAGCGGGGCACAGAGGGTGGCCTTGCCAGAACGCTCTCCGGCAAAGCGCTCCAAGCGGCTATCGTCGTTGAGCATGCCGATCGCCTCGAGGCAGTCCTCGAGGCTCAAGGCATCTGATACAAGCATTAGCATCAGCGCGGACACAAGCTTGAAAGGAGGATTTCGACCAACCTGGCGATGAGAAACAAAAGAATTAGAAAAGTAGGACATGTATCAGTTTCTCTGCACGCCTTTCATTGGGCGATGTAGCTCTTTGGACCTATATGTATAGTATCTTAGTACCGTCTCGTCACGACATTTCATGATTTCGTATTCTTGAAAGCTGTTGTATCCGCATTGTCGCATCACCGTCCGGTGCATCCTGTAATATGTGTTGAGAGGACTGGTTAGATTGTATTCAACACTCCGATACCCACGTTAACTATGCCAACCTAGACGATTCGAGGCTCTTCAGCTGGGATGGGTCGAACTATTCTCCTTTAATGTTACCTTCTGGGAACGAACCGCGCCAGTCACCCGGTTCGATGTCAGTCGCGGAGCTGAACTACAGTGTCCTTGTGTGACTTCGGGACAGTTTGCTATGTGGTTGCTGTGTGTAGTTGGTTAGACACTAGTTGAACGCTTGGTGTCTAGAGGCCGCCACAATGGGTAGATACTCTCTATTGTACCTCTTCGAACTCCCGAGTCAGGGTAGGATTGCTTGATACGACATACTGCAGCGCCACCTTGGTCACTAGGTATCGTGCGCCGAGGATGTGACGAAGAATAACATAACGAAGCGTGGTAACACTGCATCCGCCTGTCTAGTACAAGATCGCATCGGGAAGAAAGCGCCAACTTTTCCAAGGTACGGATTTGTTATCTGCTGTTGTTGTTCTAAGATTCTATACGCTGCGAGCCCATGGAGACCT
Source organism: Phlebia tremellosa (assembly GCA_011032875.1). Taxonomy (NCBI): domain Eukaryota; kingdom Fungi; phylum Basidiomycota; class Agaricomycetes; order Polyporales; family Meruliaceae; genus Phlebia; species Phlebia tremellosa. The sequence continues at coordinate 7,113 of JAAIFI010000061.1, read as the reverse complement.
TGAACATCGCTTTAGCTACAGCAGATAGTGTGGCGAATAATTGCCCGGGAAGCCGGAACTGCCGTCCACACTATAAAGAGATACCAGACGATCATTAACGTGTCTCCCCGCTCCGGTTAGCCACGTACCTTCACTCTTTCTCTACACTCAATCATCGTCAACGAAACAGATGCCCTGGTGGGACACTTTCAGCTGCTTCAACCGACCGGCCAATCCTCGCGATTCATGGCAATGTAATCCCCGCCCAGCCACACCGTGGCAATTATCAGGCTCTCGCCCGGCTACACCCTGGCAAATGTTGGATGGCCGGGATGATGACTGTGACGATGATGACATCTACTTTGTACCACCAGGAGGTTATGTACCTCCTCGTATACGGCGGCGGTCGTTTTCCCGTCCCCGATCTTCTACGCACAACCCTGGAGTAACTGGTAAGCATACTCATGCAGTGCTGATGTGCAGCACACTACTTACGTCAAGAATCACCAGTTGTACCCGAGCGATCTCATTTGCTCACGCCTCGTGGAATGGCTTCGCCTAGGCTCCCGCCTTGTGTACCTCCTCCCCCCGACTGGGTTCCGATGAACCCGTTTGTCGGTCCAAGTCTTGTCGGCAGCCCTGGTAGGCGTGGCAAGCCACATATCTCTACACCGCTCATGACTCCTGGAGGTGTTCCTTTAGCAACTCCTGCTTGGCCAGCAGCAATGCCCCTCGTAGCGACACCGCACGGTCCAGCAGTACCTCTTCTGTCGACGCCTGTCGGTCCAGCGGTACCCGTCAGCTCCTGGCCGTGGGTTCCTCATCCCTGGCCTGCTCCCAATGTACCTGGTCATGCGTTCTGGCCGGCACATTGGTTATCTTTTCCCCGTGCTTATTCGCCCTTTGATCCAAGCAACGCGATGGTGCTCACCGGAGGTAATCCCCTCCCCGCGACAGTCCCTGTAGGATGGGCTCCAGCCTGGCCCCCTGAGGATATGAGAATTCCTGTTCATCTGCATCCTACGCTTGCACCGAATCCATTCAATACAATGCCGCATCTTGACTGGGATCTCTCCCATTATCCGCAGACTGCGAAACGGATTACAGGGCGGAATATTATAATGGATGCAGGTCTCAACTTCAACGACACCGCGACGTGGCCTCCGACGCAGTCAATGGTGATTGCGTGCGATTATATCTTGCAGGAATCCTGGGGCCCCATCCATGCACAGAACTCTGGAGGAGTCAAAGTCTATGACGTCCTACACGCGATACATGAGTACTTCCAGGAGATACTCACTGAAAGGGACGTCGACCGTATGCTGGCTTTGGACCCTACAAATTATCAGAAGATGGTCTCCGCGTGGCGCGAACGGTGTGATCGATCGTATTCCATACGTGGGTGGGAGCGAAGTCAAGGACTTCGGCGAATCGATCTCCTAGGGGACAACAGAAAATGGTGGGGTAAGTCGCTCCTTTCGCTATCATGTCTAAGACGACAAGCTGACGGCATGACTAGGGTTGTGGATCAGGTACACAAGTGGGACGTGGTACGCAAACCTTGGAGTTTACTCCCCTGGACCGAGTTGGGGATGAGCTCTTGTGAAGATCGCTATATCAACTCTGAATTCTGGGACATTTTCTTGCTGGACTGTATTGTATATCGGACTTTAAGGGTTTTCTGGGCTGCACGACTGTTATGTTAATGCCTAGTAATGTAAGAATCTATCAGATCAATGTACGCCACGACCACGATACGCGTTCTGACCACGTACTTCGCATATCTGTGTCGATGACCTGGAAATGAGCTGGCACTGAGAAAATCCGACAGAATGGCACTTGCTCCTGCCCATTTTGGTACGCAGAGACGAAAAGAAGATCCACCGGTTGTTTGTGTACGTACCATTGTCTTAAAAATCCAGGTCGCTTGCTGAGACAGGCTCTTTGAGCGGAATGAGGGTATAAACAATAAATTACGACAGTGAATGTACACATGTCTAAAACGCCCGCTTCACTTCGAAGAATGACTGGAAATTTTTTAGTTTCGAGTCCCTGGAGTGTGTGTGTAATGGACTCACCTTCAAGTAATACACCTGCCACGCCACCACGGCAAACAGGATGATCACCTGTGTAACGGACCACCATTTGACCCGATCATTCGTGGACTCCGCGGTATTACGATGTGTTCTTTCCCTCACTACGATATATTCCTGTTCATCTTTCACGGTCATAAGACCCGCGGCTAGAGAGCGAATCTCTCTCTCAATTGGGGCGACGGTATCTTGGACATCTATGAGTCTAAGTTTCGAAAGATAAATGATGGTGGGACATACCATCGTCATCTATATAAAGGATTCCGTGCACGTTGAAGCTTGATTCGATGTGAGCAATTAGCAAAGACTTTCAGCACGCCTCAAATTGTTCTCACCTGACAAGCTTATCCACCACTGTACTCATCTGGTTTGAGAAGCAATATTCATGCCTGCCATTTTTTGTCGCAGTAATGGACACGGTCCCTGTTGATTGCTTCAGGTCTTTATCCATCGCATGACCGTCCGGATCCGTTAACTGCGTGCAAGGAACAGCATGAGCCCAGTTTTGTGTAGCACGGTTTAGCAAACACACCCAAAAGTCGATGTCTAGATGGCCCCCTCCGCCCACTTGATACGTTACGGTCATCTATGAAAAATCAGCTGCACGCCTATAACATGGGCACAGTAAGTGACACGTACTTTGTCATTGATATGTAGGTCCTCGAAGAAACACTCCTTCTTCGAGGCTGGCACTTCAATCATGTGCGACGACACGAGTATTGGTAGAATCAAGAATAGTGAGCACCACATTGTGAGCAGCCCCGAAGTATATAGCCTCGCCATCGTGCGCGACGTGTAAGAACAGTTGTGGACGCTACGCGCTTGCTCGACGGTCGTAGGGCCACCAGGACCCCGGACAGTAATGTGCACAGACCCCGAAACTCCGATCATTCTGTGGACGAGGGCTTTGCAGCCACCACGCGACGTCTTCACAACTTTTGCCACTACTCTCATCTCTGCGCTCGCTTCACATTTCTTACGCATAACCCGATATCTAATCCATCACCATGGCTGAGAATACTGATGCTCTTGCGCCCCGGGTGAGTACATTGTCTTCGCTAGGGGATCGAGAGCATGGCATAATGCCTCATCGATCCTCTCTCGGATGGCCACCCATTCTGTCGTGTGAATCTAATACGACTGACAATCTGCTTTCCTAGGACGAGGAGCACGATCCTCATTTTGAACCCGTGATTAAACTCACCGAGCAGGTCGAGACAAAGACAGGCGAGGAGGATGAGGAAGTTCGTTTCAAGATGTGCGCAATGCCTCTTCTCTGTCACTGGCAGATATTGACCATCCAATACAGGCGGGCAAAGCTTTTCCGTTTCGTTACTGAGAGTAACGAGTGGAAGGAGCGGGGAACAGGAGATGTCCGCCTACTTCAAAGCAAAGAGAACAAGCAGATTCGTCTTGTGATGAGACGTGATAAGACATTGAAAGTCTGCGCGAACCACCTCAGTGAGCCTCTCGTATATTGTGCATCATGTACTGTGTACTGAGCTCTCCGTAGTTTCTTCCGAGATGAAGCTGCAGCCCAATATTGGATCGGACAGAAGTTGGGTATGGAAAGTCACCGCGGATTATGCTGAAATCCCCGCCACCTCCGAAACCCTCGCAATCCGCTTTGCCAACTCTGACAGTAAGTGGCCTTCGATCTATATATGATGATCAGACAGCTCACAAGTGTCAAATAGACGCAGCAGCCTTTAAAACCGCGTTTGAGGATGCGCAGAAGTCGAACGCGTCGCTAGGTGGTGCCCCAGCTGAGGAGCACAAGACTGAAGAATCAAAGCCTGAGGAACCCGAGTCTAAGGAGGAGGAGAAGAAAGAGACCAAAGAGGAGGAGGCAGCCGCGGAAGAAACCAAGGCAGAGGAGGGAGGCCAGTAAATTTCCGGCCATATCGCATCCTCCATCGCTTAGCATCGCTCTTGTTGTCTGTACACTTCGCATCTACATCCGCACTGTTGCACCTTTTCTTCACGCGATTGGCCGTCACTAGGCCGTCAGAATATTTAAACTTTTGCTACACATTATGCTGGTTTCGCATGCACGGGGCGCGAACTCATAATTGAATTTTGGAGTACAATATGTACACTGTATAGTACAGTCCAGGTAGGAAGCAAAGCAAAATACAGGTCACTTGCGATAGTACTGTAGACGATACCCAAGTCAAATTTCATACGTCGCACAATATACAAAACACTCACATTCCGACGGAAGTTAAACCACAGCGACAGACAACCTCTATCAAAGCTACTTCGGAATCCTCTGTGCAAATAGTCAGTATCGCATATGGCACATCCTCTATGAAGGTACATACCGTTTGTGGGAGAACTCCCACTCGCGGTTGACGATTCTGAACGCGATATCCTCGTACGGAGGTCCTGCAGTGAAGTGTAGCAGGACAGTTTCGTCGTTGCCCTCTTCCTTCACAATTTTGTACGTAGGAGCCTTGGACTTGTCAATTAAGTCGGGATAGAAGATATTGAACTACGTGGAAGTCAGCCAGGGTGTCTGGAACCGAAGGTCAAAAGAGCGCACCTTGTAGCCCTGGACAACCTTCGGAGGAGGATTGTCGGTACTACGAACAATCAGAATTTGTTGGTGCCAGCATTAAAGAAGGTAGACTTACTCATAATGTGTTTGGTTGTACTTGTTCCACTCGTATCCCGTATGCACACGATTGAAATACCTCGGTTTACGCGGTCGGTATTTATCTTCCCAGTTGTAACTTGTCGGATGAGCGATATGCTCTTCAACATTGAACAGTTCCTCCTCTTCGTCCAGTTCTCGTTCGGCCTCTGCGCGATATAGCGCCTCGGACGCGAGATCAGCATTGCTGTTGGTAACTTCCGGCGCTTCACTCTCGACCACAGGTTGAGCCGTTTTCGGCACAAAGCGAGAGGCAGCGACAGCACGACGTTGGGCCATCTGTCGGTCAGTAAGTGTAAGATGTCAGCAGCCCATACAGCCTCAAATACAAGACTCACCAAAGCACGTAGATCCTCCAGCTCTGTAACGATATCGATCTGACGCTCCTCGTATGGCAGCTTCCTGATATCGAGCAATGTAGGGCTTTGGGACCTGTCGTACGGTTCAGCATCTTCCGCGGGTCCAGTGTTGTCTTGTGAGTCAGATACAACAGGCCGTTCTCCTCGAGCAGCAGACCGGGCAACGCCTGCCAGCAGCTCTTCTTGTGCCTGCAGCGCCTCGTCGCGTTGGCGTTTTCGCAATTGTTCGAGACGATTCCGGACAACAACCTCATGCAAGCTCTTCAGCTTGGCCTATCATAATAATCAGTATTGAAAGCCCATACTATCATGATAATGGAGACTGAAACGCACTTTGGCCTTCCATACCAAAAGCTTCTTCAACAGCCCTTCCCAGTATTCGACATCAATCGGCTCTCCGCTCGCGAGTTTGGCCTGGATTTGGGTCTGCAACGCCACTAGGTGATCGTATGTTTTACCCTGCAGGAGAGCATTGATATCGGCTTCCACAGCCGCAGCTGCTTCTGCACCCAAGCGCTCGCTCGCTTTGAAACGTTCCAACTGGTCTTTCACCACGACCATCATATGCTGTGGGGGGCGTCAAGCGGGTATAAGATATCTAAGAATGTAACCGTCGTACCGTCCAAAATTCGATATTGACTTCCGACTGTTCGAGACCTAGGTACTTTTCGATGTCACCGTGTAACTCCTCCACTTGTACTGATGAGAGACTCTGTAACAGATGTGAATATGAAGCACTTGACGAAAAGGGAAGATAAACATACGTCCAAGATATTGTAAGGTTCATCCAAGTCGATTTCCAGCTCCTCGTCGTCAACTTCCTTGTTCTCCTCGTCGATAGGATTCACATAGCGCAGGTTGAGAGCCAAGAAGTCCACAGCCTTTGCCCTCTTCTCCTTGATCCTGATAGCGGCCCTTGTCCTCTCCTGCTCCAGTTGGAAGTCTTCTTCTTTGGCTAGCCAATCTGCCATCTGTGCGGACTCCGCCATCCTCTGCATCCGCATCTCTTCCTCCTCACGTAGTCTCTGTTCAACCTCCCTCTCTGCCCTACGTTTATTTAATCTCTCCAGCTCCTCCTTCGCCTCTTGCCTTCTTATTGCGTCTCTCCTTTGCGATTCTGCCAATGTTAGACCTTGCTTGCGCTCCTTCTCGTTCTTCTTGTGCCATCGGAATTGCTGGCCGAGATTAACATCGTGGAAGGGGTTGTCAGTTGCGCTGTAAACACTGAGCTCTGCCACTTGTCGAGCCTCTTCCTCCTCCCTCATCCTCTTCTTCTCCGCCTTGCGAGCCTTCCTCTCCTCTGACTTGTCCCGCTTGCGCCTGCATAACAGTAAGCTTTGGTATCATTTGAGGGAGAGGGTAACTCACTTCTTCCTGTCATCATCGCGAGCCGCACTCCGATCCTTCCTCCTTGATGATTCTTCCTCTCTGTCTAGAGTCCTCGACCTGCTGCGTCGTCGTTTCCGGCGCTCAGAACCGTCCTCGCTCCGTTCGCGCGGAGCGTCCCTGTGTCTGTCCCTCGACCTATGTCGGTCTCTGTGATCATCGCGTGGTGCCGGAGACACTGAACGTGAATGATGTCGTGCCATTGAATAGCGCAACAACTCACACTCACGGGAAGAGACAGATGAAGGTCAGATGCAAGTGCGCTGCTGCATCAGGCGCCCACATGGCAAACGAGCGTCTGTGTTCTACACTGGCGTCCAAAAGTAACGGAACGCCTACGTGTAACTTCCAGCACATGCCCAGAGCGCAGATATAGCGCAGTTCCCACAAAGTCTTCGAGGTACGGTGCCCGTACCTCTGTAGTATCACCTAGTGCTGGAATGGTGGTTTCTTGTCTGCTGCCTTGTAAGCCGTCGCTGGGACAACTTTGCCTCTCAAGGTGCTGAAATCACTGCCCCATTGCTCCCACACCTGTAGATGGTCACCACTAAGTCATGTTGCATATTCATATCAGTAGCATGTACTGTCTATTTATTTGCTACGTGAGATGAAGTGATTCGCAAATGGGGTGCAATCAGTG
>JAAIFI010000602.1:0-10000 GCA_011032875.1 Phlebia tremellosa | reverse complement strand
TGCAACTTATGTTGCATTACTGGTCCAAGTACAGTACACATAAAATCGACACAGCTCCAGATCGTCCGTGTCCGACGGGGAATTGGTCACGACGCTTGTGCGCCGGCACTGCCAGCGTGAACACCAATACATTCTACACCTCTCCCTGCTTTCGTGATTCCACGAAGATACAAGTGATTACTATGAGATCGAGCAGAGGTAGTCCCGCATCTTCTACCTGCAATACAGGCTTAGCGCTTGACAAGATATTTTGGTGATAATGCGCGATGGGTGTCGGGGAAGCCGGTTTGTTGTTCAATACTAACTATTGATGATTGCAAGAGAGTGTCAGATTTGTGAAAGCGGGGTGTCATAAAGACTAACCTCCGATGTACCGAGCCAGCCCATGTGCCAACTATAAGACCGCCCATCTGGACCATTGAACGTCCGTGTCCTGAGGCTGTAAAGACGGATACTCTAAGCAAGTAATATCTTGACCCACATTTTCAAAGGACCACTTCCTGGCATAAACTCGCTGATCTCATGGATTTGGCCCATGTAGACAAGCCTGGAGCTTTGGAATGAGTGCCAGTGGATTCTTGCTATTTCGTCCCCTGTACCTGCTTCCCCGTTGTGGGTAGCACTGGCGCGAGAGATCACGGTCGTCCTCCGCAGATGCTTCAACGCCGTAGTAGATATGATGTAGAGTGCTTTTCCATCCGACGAGAGTACGGAATTGATTGCAGAATTGGTCGAGAATGACAGATTCATCCCTACCATGAAGTCGATTCAGTGGAATAGTGATTTGGTAGGGGAGGCTAGTGCGGGTCTGTATATATACCACACCTGTAACTATGCAAATATACCGGTGCCCAGACCAGCAACCGCAGTAGATCCTCGTTCTTGATAGACTAGTAGCAGCGTCCCGACTTGTTGGCAGCCCTTCGGAGCCTGTGCCATTAATGAAAGAGGAAAGAGGTAAGTTTGACTTGGCGCCCGGGGCTCCGGTGAGCGTCTGGGGCCACGTGGTTTCCGCCTGACTGAGTTTGACGACCTCGAGCCTCCTTTCGTCGGAGACCACACCTTCACTCTTCAGATGTCGTTTATATTACCGAGACATACCTAATCATACGACTGATAACGAATTGTGCAGTCCAGGATCACGGCAAATTCAAGACAGAACGAAGGATACCTAAAGGACATCTACGTGTCTATTCAATTGACGATATGCCCACGACGTGAGTGTGTCCATACCCTGCTGAATTATAATGCTCATCGCGTCTCGATTCGCGTCATTAGCACCGAGGACCCTGCCTATGAAGAGATACGATGGCTGGCGATGTATATCGCGAAATATCACCCCCAGATGGAAGGCCGCGAAGACAAACAGCTTTATCAAACGTTGGTGGCCAATGTACGTCAATACACTCCCTTCCAATTGAACCATATAAAGACGGTCTATTATTCATCAGAAAGATGGCCTGTGGGATTGGGCTGAAAGGCACAGATGGGAATCATGGCGCGGTTACTACTGTCGTTACAAAAAACAAATTGACGACATAGTCACCAAACGGCTGCAGGCTCGAAGGCCCCACGCGTCAATAAAGCCGAACAAGCACCCTGTGAAGAGTGCGCATCCTAAGAATACTCGTACTCCTTTCACGGGTGCAGACGACGAGCATCTCGTGCATTTTCTTGCCATCGAGACCTTCGCGGGCAAGAATCGATCTGGTAACGCCATCTACGAAAAGCTGGTAACCAATGTACGGACGACCGCAACATCTGACACCCTCGATACTGACTTTCTGCTAGGCTGATGACTTTTGGCCCTGGGCGGACAGACATACATCACAGTCGTGGCGTGATCGATACGCGAAGAATACGGCTAGTTTCGACGCTCGCATCCGGAGATTTCAACGCGAAAACGACATTCATGCGGTTGACGTGGCTACTCCTGATCAGCGACAGGAGATATGGGAGAAACTCGGTGACCACGGTGATATTAAGGCGGCATCTGCGTCGGACGAGCAGCGGAAGACGAAGCCAAAGATACAGCCACGGTCGATCGCAGTCAGTGAACATGAACCCCACATCTCTGAGAAAGCTAAAGGAAAGCGGAGAGCGACTGATCGAGCTTCCGATGAAGTTGTGCTCAAGAAACGGCGTGTAGGAGATGCTATTTCTCAGCAAGATCAAGCAGAGAGAAGCGAGGACAATATTAAGAACCCTCCTTCACGTTCCGGCCGTGCTCTTAGCGTCCCACCGATCGCAGTGCAACCGGAAGAAACTGATGATCCGACGTCAGACTTTGAAGAGGATCAACTATTTGACGATGACCCAGATAATGATCAGCTCCATCGTGAACGTGATGCAACAAAGAAATCGCATCCAGATAAACAGTGAGCAAATTTGATTGTATATGAACCCGCGAGAAGATATTGATGCTTCTGTCTTCTCAAGCTCGTTTCAACAGAACCAATCCCTCGATACACGCGCAGAGGAAGGGGCTGTATTTGCAGGAGAAAGCGGAGCGTTCGATTCTCAACACTTCCAACAAAGAGACGGCTACCCGTCCACTTCGACTCCACGACAGGAAGGGCCGCCACCTGCCTCGCAGGATATTCCAACTCCCAACACATTGGAACTGCAAGCAAAAGAAGCAGAGGCAGCTTCGCTACCCGCGACGGTCGTGCAAGAACCCACGCCTCCCATTAGTGACTCGCCTGGTTTGCAACCCTCTAAGCGATCGATGAATAATGTAGGGGCTCCTGCATCGTCACCTGCTGACGTCTCTGACAGAGAGGGAGCGGCTGAGGGGGATCCGGCTGCAGAAGACGAAGACTCCCTTTCACAGATGTCTCGAGAAGATACGCCTAGTCCACCTCAACGGCCTAGGAAACCCAAACGTCCCATTCGGACTCAAACGGACGATTTCTTTGCGGAGGATGTCCCTGCTGCTCCACGAATCAAGTCCCCTCAGCGGCATAGGGCCAGACAGCTTCTCGTGCGTGCGGAGGGTGCGTTCAACAGCACTCTTGCAGATGCGAAAGAACTTCCCAGTGCAATCAAGCGAGGTGCGCGAAGAAGGAGCGGGAATGGTCTTGATTTGCCTTTAGGCCCTGATGAAGACGAGCAGCAAGAGGTATGGCCACCTAAGCGTCGTAAGGCCATGGATAAGATAGACAATAAGACTGCAGCAGCTCAGACGGAACCCACCCAGAAGACGCAAGGGACATTAGAAGCGGAAGATCCCAAACACTCCCGTCCTTTATATACTTCCAATGCTCCACAGCATCCTTTCAGCCAGCCGACACAAGCTACTAGCCAATCTCAGGTACCCGAGCCCGGACCGTCCGACATCCGTCGTCGTGTACAGGTTGATGTACATCATCCTTTCAGCCAGCCCAGCCAGCAAGGACCTCCCGCTTCTGAACATATCACTCGGAGCAGCATCGTTGCTGCTCTGGGCAGACGAACGCTGCCGGCAGAATCTCACCCTTCGGGATCGACAACTGGGAAGGATCTCGGCGCACGGTTGATGCCCCCGCCAGATATTACCAACAGGACTGATACGCTGTCGGTCTCTCCGCAGAAGACTGCAGCCTTACCAAACCGTAGAGACTCCGTTCTCAGCGAGGATGATGCCGCGATATCTAACCGATTTGCTGCGAGGGAAAAGGGGAAGCAGAGGGCCGTTGAAGTTCCTACAAGTAGCAAAGCGACGAACAGACGTCACACCTTTGCCGGTCCCGTCGGACATGAGCGTGAATCCGAAGGATCCAGGACCCACCGGTCTACATCCGCACGGGCTTCGCGCAGTCCACTCTCTCCCGCTCCGGTCACGCTGATGTACGGTGACGTGGTACTGGATCCTCGAGACCACGCAGAGACGTACAAAGTCATGCTCAAACGCGCGGTGCGGAAGACAGGTTTCCCAAAGGACGTCGTACACAGTGTCTGGCGCACAACCGGATCGTGGACAGTGACGTGCGAGGTCCTCAATGCCAAGCGTGTGCAAGAGCAAGCGGTACAGGCGATTATGGAGGCCGTGGCAGAGCGCTCCAGCTTGTCTGTGGATGACATGGCTGGTAGCAGGAATCAATCCGTCGGGCGACGATCGGGCAGCGCTAACGTCCTCGAGGATTATTATACCAGCAGGCGGGCTAGGACGCCACCACGGTTTGCGCCGGAGCAATCACCGCCGTCACCGGCCTATGTTCCACCAGACAACTCTCGCGCGGCCATCTACCTCAGAGACCAAAGCCTGCGAGAGATGGCCGCCAAAAGCGCCGCAGCGAGTCCCGCACAAGTGAAAGATGAGGAGGACGAGGACGAGGACGAGGACGAGGAAGACTCTCGCTCACAAGTCCTGGACGGGTTGGATGATGTCGAGCAGAGTGCTGAAGTGCAAGCGTCCGCAAATCCCCCAGGCTCACCGGCCGAGGGTTCCAAGGCTCGAATCGAGCTGGCAAGAAGAATTCTTGCTCGTCGTACTGTGCGGTGAACGGGAATGTATCTTAATATAGTATGCCACTTGTACATACAATATCATAGGAACGATTTACAGATGTTATCACCATCCCCCGAAACTGTATGCAAAAGAGAAAATATCACAGACGATAACAATGGCACGCTCTACGTATCGTGCATGTTCCTATGCCTCTCTGTTCTACTTCCCGAGCTAGAACATCTGAATGCCTTGATTGGAACCAACAGCGAACGAGTTAGACGAGGATAGCAGTGGTATCAAAATCATCCGCCCTGACAGGAGAAAGGTGGGGGAACGATCAAGCAAGTAGCAGTGCTGGATGTACGGGGGTGTGTGGAGATAGCCAAATTGCAATGGTAAAACTATAGCTTTGTTGCTGACCATACCCTATGCCACACTGCGTTGTAGCTATTAGACCCACTCCGCTCGCACCCTCTTCGCGGCGGACGCGTTCAAGCACACGTATACTATGCCGCGGGCACGTCGTGGGCGGGGTGGTGCGTAATGTGGAAGAGGAATCGTGGGTCGAGTTTGTGTTCGACTGTTTTCTCAGGGAGCTCAGGGAGCATCACGACGTCGACGCTGCCGGTAGCCTCGGGGTCCGCAACGAACCACACCTTGCCTTCTGGGCCTTTGTCCTACACACCACGCCAGCCACCGATAAAAAAAACACCAATCCGGAGTGTAGATGCAAAGAAAGGGAAGGGGCGCACGTACACTTGTCATCCAATCTTATGTGCCTTCACGGTGTGGATCTCCCATCCGTGTCTTAGGTTCGTGTGCGGTACTAGCAATGCAGCATCTTTCGCAAACTCCTGTGCGCCATCAAACCCGCCTGTGCTGACGACCTTTAATGTATGCCCATTGATGTGTTTCGCAAGAACGAAAACCAGGCGTTCTCCCGCCGCCGCCCGCCACTCGATATCCCGACGATTGCCTTGTTTGGTGATGACATAAGCCACACGAGTGCCGTTCGGGCGCCTGCGTGACAGCTTTCGGCTTTAAGGCCAATTAATCTCTCCCAGCATCTTCATTCGCCTTCGACAGCTTTCAAGTTAGCGGATGGGCGGGCGAGTTCCATGTATTGATCGTATCTGTTGGAAGGTCAGCTGCATAGAAGCTGCTTGGACATATGACTTTCGTTTCAGATCGCGGTCTAGCTTTACCGGACGCTCCAACTTATAGTTTTTGAGATCACGAAGTGAATGGCACATTCACTGTAGGATTCACTCTGGTCGGTGCTGGACAACACTTTGTAAGGTGCTATGCAACTCCGGTGAGGCTAGTGTTCGCTGAACCTTCAATCTAGGTCCGAGTGCGCTTCGGCGATGGAATCGCATCAAGTGGAAGAAGCCCCATGTCCGCTTTCATCATACGAAGCCTTCCCTTGTGACCTGTTGCGAACGTTGGATGAGCCTAGCGCCTAGCACGAGCATATGGGTGGGTCTTGCTCGGAAGACGATGCCCATCCGTAGGCGACGTCAAGTAGTACATAAGCGCGATGTTTAAAACTCGGCTCATGCACCCAACTTGAACCCGAGGTCGTACGCCCACCTTCACAGTACTGTTTGGTCCTATGAAGCTTCTTGCTCTTAGCGTAGGTACCCTCGCTTTTGCGGGTGGTGCCTATGCCACTGTCACCGACCCACATGTTCTGGACGCCTGTCCAGGTTATAACGCTGTCCATGTCTCATCTCAAGGCCCAAAGCTCACTGCAGACCTTACTATCGCTGGCAAAGCCTGCAATGTGTTTGGAGATGACATCAAAAACCTAAAGTTGCAGGTTACGTATGAGACGAGTGAGTAATGTGATATTCTCGGATAAACTCGTGCTCACCGCTCTCTACGCAGTTACGCGTATACACGTGAAGATCACGGACGCGTCAGAGGCTCGCTATGAGGTTCCAGAGTCCATCGTTCCTCGTCCTCAGGCTGATCCTACCGTGTCACTACACAATGCGGAGATTCGGTTTAATTACACTACATCGCCATTCGCATTCTCAATATACCGAGCAACAACGTCCGAAGTACTCTTCTCCACGGCGTCTCATCCGATCATCTTTGAGCCCCAGTACCTTCGTTTGAAGACGAACCTTCCGAAAAACGCGAATATCTATGGTCTCGGAGAGCATACCGACTCGTTCCGTCTGCCTACATTCAACACGACGCGTACAATGTGGTCGCGCGACGCGTACGGTGTGCCAACAGGAAGCAATCTCTACGGAAACCACCCCATCTACTTTGAGCATCGCACGACAGGCACCCATGGTGTGTTTTTCTTGAACTCCAACGGCATGGATGTCAAGATCAACGATACGGACGGAACGAGCCTCGAGTATAACGTCATTGGAGGTGTCTTGGACTTCTACTTCCTTGCAGGAAGCGAGACGGATCCTCTTGCGGTCTCTAGACAATACGCGGAGATCGTTGGTACACCCGCTGAGGTACCCTACTGGTCTTTCGGCCTGCATCAGTGTCGTTTTGGATATCAGAGTAAGACCGCACGTATCGAAGAGTTAATACCTACTGACAGTGGAAGGTTGCAGATTATATTGACGTGGCAGACGTCATTACAAACTATTCTCTGGCGAATATTCCTCTTGAGACGATGTGGACCGATATAGGCAAACCAGCTCTTCCATTCCAAAATTCAACTGCATAAGTTAACTGATTGGCATTACAGATTACATGGATCGACGTCGTATCTTTACAGTCGATCCTCAATACTTCCCATTGAATCGGATGCGCGAGATCGTTAATTACTTGCATTCACACGATCAGCACTTCGGTATGTCATCTCATACTGATATCCTGGAAGGTCAACCTGACGCAATGACAGTCCTCATGACGGATCCTGCCGTGGCGTACCTTCCTAGTGGAGGGTATGGACCGTTTGATCGTGGCTCTCAAAAGGGTGTGTGGCTGAAAGCTGCAAACGGCAGCGATAGTTTGGGAGCCGTGTGGCCAGGTACGCTCGATCTCAACTAGAAAACGCCGCTTGCTCACATGTAGGGTTAGGTGTTACTGTGTTCCCTGGTACGTTCCTCTCGGTTTAAAAACCAATCATACTCAACTGTCCACCAGATTGGTTCAACCCAGAGACTCAGGAGTAGGTGGTCAACGAACGTGATAATCCATAGATGTTGACGCGTAAATTATAGCTACTGGTCAAATGAGTTCGCTATGTTCTACAATCCGGACACCGGCCTTGATATCGACGGTGCTTGGATTGACATGAACGAGCCTTCCAGCGTAAGCCATCCTTTTCTGTCATGTTCACTCACCATCATAACTGTCACTCCCTAGTTCTGTAATTACCCTTGCACGGATCCGTTTGAGCAGGCCAGGGAGCAAGACTTGCCTCCTGCCCGCACATCCGCACCGCCCAGCCCAACTGCTCCCATATTTGGGCAGTCTGCTCTAGCACAAAGCAGTTTGTCGCTAAACAAGAGGGTGGATCACAGTGGAGATAACTTGCAAGATCCTCCGTATCACATCCAGAATGATGCTGGCGCGGGTCCACTGTCCGATCGCACCGCCTACGTTTGTAGTCCTCTTCTTACAACAGAGTTGTGGGTTACTGACAGATCCTTGTTGACAGGTGGATGCGAAGCACGCCAACGGACTGGTGGAGTATGACACCCGTAAGTACTATATGGTGGTGTCATGACCGGAACCGCAAACTGATATTCGTCATAGATAATTTGTACGGGACGATGATGTCTACGGCAACACATAACGCCATGCTCTCACGCCGACCTGGACTACGCACCCTAATCATCACACGTTCCACCTTCGCTGGCGCTGGAACGCGTGTAGGCAAGTGGCTCGGAGACAACTTCAGCCAATGGGATCATTATCGCGCCTCGATTTCTGGTATTCTCGGTATGGCAGGAGTCTATCAGATTCCGATGGTTGGTGCAGACATCTGCGGCTATGGTAAGATTCTCCGTGGTCATGAGACCAAATTGCTCTAACTGCGGACTATAGCTGAAGACACGACCGAAGCGTTGTGCGCCCGCTGGGCTATGCTTGGAGCCTTCTATCCGTTCATGAGAAACGTGAGTGCTTCTCGAGGTGCCTATCTAACTGATACTGAAAAATGCACAGCATAACGCAGATACATCGATAAGTCAAGAGTTCTATAGATGGCCCACAGTTGCCCAGGCAGCTCGTAACGTCCTGGATATCCGGTGAGTACCTGGACATCAAGGGTATACGTGTGATTTTGATTACCTTCCAAAGCTACCGCCTCATAGATTACCTTTACACCGCATTTCATCAGGCACATGTTGACGGTACTCCAGTTCTGAACGCGATGTGGTACAAATATCCACAGGACCCATCAACATTCCCGATCGATCTTCAGTTCTTCTTTGGTGATTCCATCCTGGTCTCCCCTGTCACAGACGAAAACGCCACTTCCGTCGCTGCGTACTTCCCGGAGGATGTCTTCTACGACTTCTTGACCTACGAACCCTTCCACGGAGAAGGCAAGACCGTGCTGCTCGACAACGTAAACCTTACCTCGATACCGGTGCACATTCGCGGGGGCGCTGTGCTCCCGCTGCGGGCAATCGGGGCGATGACCACGACACAGCTGAGGAACACGGACTTCGAGATCGTGGTTGCCCCTGATGCTCAAGACCAGGCTTCTGGCGCGCTGTACGCAGACGACGGCGTCTCCATCACGCAGAAAGCGACTACGCAGGTGGAGTTCAGCTACAAGCAGGGCACGCTCACTGCCAAAGGGACATTCGGTCACCCGCTGAATGTCGATGTTGCTAATGTGCGCTTCCTTGGTGTCTCTGGGACTCCTCGGGAAGTTCAAGTCAACGGACATTCTGCAAAGAAGGGATCATTCACGTTCGAAAAGTCCACTGGCGTCTTGGACGTGGCCGTCCACTTGCCATTTGACACTGGTTTTACGGTTCAATACTCTTGAGACACGCAGGGTTTCTGCTAAAAATCTTTTGTACTGTATACATACTTTTTTTTCGAGATATATGATACGGCGTATCTGCACTCTCGTTCAGTGACAACTGTTAATTTGAGACAGTCCATTTCCAGCGTTACAATCACGCACACATTACTGAATATTTATCGTTCCATGCACGTATTCTATGAACCGGAATCGCCATAAATTACTAGCACTCGGACAATGAAATTGANGAAATTGAATACACTGGCGTCCAAAAGTAACGGAACGCCTACGTGTAACTTCCAGCACATGCCCAGAGCGCAGATATAGCGCAGTTCCCACAAAGTCTTCGAGGTACGGTGCCCGTACCTCTGTAGTATCACATAGTGCTGGAATGGTGGTTTCTTGTCTGCTGCCCTGTAAGCCGTGGCTGGGACAACTTTGCCTCTCAAGGTGCTGAAATCACTGCCCCATTGCTCCCACACCTGTAGATGGTCACCGCTAAGTCATGTTGCATATTCATGTCAGTAGCATGTACTGTCTATTTATTTGCTACGTGAGATGAAGTGATTCACAAATGGGGTGCAATCAGTGTGTCAATACCCGGCACA